>CABHPP010127586.1:38029-66337 GCA_902168425.1 Peromyscus attwateri | reverse complement strand
GAGAGAGAGAGAGAGAGAGAGAGAAAGAAAGAAAGAAAGAAAGAAAGAAAGAAAGAAAGAAAGAAAGAAAGAAAGAAAGAAAGAAAGAAACCTTTGTCCTATCCCTGCACAGCCTGTCCTGCTGGGCGCTACGGTGCTGCCTGCCTTCTGGGGTGTTCCTGTCAGAACAATGGTACCTGTGAGCCTACCACGGGTGCTTGCCACTGTGGCCCTGGCTTCTATGGTCAAGCTTGTGAGCACTGTGAGTGGGGCTGTCCCCTTACCTTGTCCCCATACCATCTAGGCTGGTCCTGGTTCATGAAAGCAATGGCCACCTTCTTGGTCATTGTTCATGGGGAGAGATGGGATGACCCTGACCAGGCTCTGATAAGGACTCCCACGCGGGCTCCTTATGCCTCTGCCTTGTGAGCCCTGGCTGGGATGCTGGAGCCTGGTGGGAGCCAGGAAGGAGGGGGAATAGGACATTCTGGAAAGGGCCTCTCTCAGCTCTTGGATTTGGTCTCTGGGAAAGCTGGGGGTTTCTGCTGCCTCCTGCCCTTGACTCATTCTAACCAGGGTCCTCCTTCAGCCTGCCCCGCTGGCTTCTATGGATCTGGTTGCCAGGGAGTCTGTGAGTGTCAACAGGGAGCCCCCTGTGACCCTGTCAGTGGCCAGTGCCTCTGCCCTGCCGGCTTCCATGGCCAGTTCTGTGAGAGGGGTGAGTGTCAGGCCCCCACCCAACCCCTTACCCTTTCCTTGTCTTGTTTAATTCGGGGAAGGGAACACTGAGCCCATTGCCCCCACCAGGGTGCGAGCCAGGCTTTTTTGGAGAGGGCTGCCGGCAGCGGTGTAACTGCAACAAAGATGTGCCCTGTGATGCCATCGGCGGCCTCTGCCTTTGCCCACCAGGGCGCACAGGAGCTGCATGTGACCAGGGTGAGTGGAGGGGCCTGTCCAGGATGGGACCTGAGGGTAGGTTTCCACCAGCAGCAAATATCAAATCATGTGGGTTGGGTCCCTGCATGCCGGGCTGCAGACTGCACACTGTGCCTTTCTAAGATCTCTGCTCCAGTCTGCATCCTCGGCGCTGTTGGCGGTAGCCAGAGCACGACACAGGCACCCATTGCAGCTGCCAGTGTCAGGCCCTGTTCTGTGGTAATCTAGAGTCTGGGGACTCTATCTGGCTGTCATGAGAAAGGCCCCAGTGAGGTGGAAATACGTCCCTGACTTATCAGTCGTGGCCATGGCCCCTTCAGACCAGACTGAGGATGGGGGCTGCCCTGATGGGGGTGCAAAACTGACCTTATGACTTTTGGATTCCTGCAGCCTTGGGGACAGCAGCTGTGGCTGCACTACACTGCCTCACCAACCCAGGCACTAGGCAGGAATGTGTGCCCAGGGCTTGTGGCTGGTGCTTCTCCATGGTTGAGCTCATGGTTATAGAACACAGGTTTTTAAAAAGTGGGTAGGAACTGTTATCCTTTTCAGAGGAAATGGAGCCCATGGTCTTCTCTACTTCCCCAGAGGACCTCGTGACACCTGCGCTGTCTACCCACGTCCAGCAGATGGGACGGTTGTTTATGTTTCTCTCTCCTAACTCCTGCCCCTACAGATTGCAGAAGGGGCCACTTTGGGCCTGGCTGTGCCCTGCGCTGTGACTGTGGGGGTGGGGCTGACTGCGACCCCATCAGTGGGCAGTGCCATTGCGTGGACAACTACACAGGGCCCACTTGCCGGGAAGGTGAGTCGGGTTTCCAGGGGAGGAACTGAGACTTTCCTGTCCCTGGCCAGGAACCCACCCCTTGTCCCAGTACCGCCACCACATGGTGGAACAAGACCAGTCTGTGAGAAGCTCAGCCATCCCTTCCTGGCACCCAGAGTCCACACAGTGGGTGGTGATGAGTTTCCCCTGGGAAGGAACGGGTTGCACTGCCAGCCCAGGGCACCAGCCCTTTCCCTAGAGTGACCTGCAAGTTGCAGCAGGAGCTCACAGATCCATATGCGGCAGGGCTAGGGATTCAGTATGGATGGAGGCTGTGTGCCCATGCATCTGTGAGCAGCAGTGTATGCACGCACACCAGTGTGTTGTGAGTTAGTGCATGTGCAACTGTGCATGTGCAGGTATACGTGCACGCACTGTGTGTGTATATGCTCTCGGTGTGTATGTCCAGGTGTGTGTGTACTTCAGATATATGTCTTCCTGATGTATGTGTGTTCCTTCACGGTGTGTGTGCTCAAGCTACATGTTCTATGGGCTGTGCATGGGCTTTAGGTATAAATTCTCTGGGTGGGTACGTGTTCCATGTATACACTCTTCAGGTGTATGTGTGCTCTAGGTATGTGTTTCCCAGGTGTGTGTGCTCCATGTGTACATGGCTTCAGGCATACATGTGTGCCCACATCTTCGTACACCATTGTTCCAGTGATGTCTATGCACCAGGCATGTGTACCGTGTTGAATTCAAGTACATGTGCTACAGTGCATGCCTGTGTCAGGCATGTGTGTTTCCAGTACATGTGTGTGTGCACCAAACACATATATGTACGCATGCTTTATTGTATGCTTGTGCCTGTGTGTACTGACATGCAGAGCTGAGGGAGTATCCCTTGATCCCTAAGTCCCTGAGGCTCTGTGGGACAGCACCTCCCACCTGCAAGGTAGAGCTGGTTGTACTGCACCCCAGTGAATAGCCCAAGCCCCTATGGCGTCTCTTGTTGGCTCCCCAGGCCCAGGCTGCTGAAGGTGCCAGGAAGGAATTCTGTGAGGGAGGTGGGAAGGCCAGCTGTGGTGCTCTGCAGGGTAGGACATGATAGAGGTGAGGGCCCAGACCCAAGAGTCCTCAGCTGAAGATCCTCAGTGTAGACTGGATACTGTGTGAATCATTTTTAGCCTCTCCAAGATGATCACGGCCTCGAACTGTTAAGAGCCACACAGGGAGCTGTTAGGGTCAGGTTGCAATTTTCTGACCGGTGTCTGGGTACATAATGCTATCCACAGTGGCACCTGGTGGTCAGATGTGGTACTACACCCTAGGACCTCAAATTCCAGAACCTTGACATTTAGCTGATCTTTGAGAACTGGGCTGTGGGGAGGGCATTATTGGCCCCTAGCAGTCCTGGGATAGCCCTTTTCCCTGGGTGGGTTTGGCTTAACCTTGGGTGAAGCTTTCCTCTCTCCCACCCTTCTTGGAAGTTGTAAGAGTGAGAGGTGAGCAGACCCCCTCCCCTACTGCTTACATGGGAGTGGGATGGAGAAGGTTATTCTGGTAGATGTGTGGCGTTCCTGTGGACATGGGTGATTGATGCCTTACTGGCCCATTACTAGTGTCTACTCAAGTGCACAACATGAGCTGTCTATCACCCAACTCCCTGGGAGCCCAGAATTCAGGTGGAGAACACGCTTGCCTGGACGCTGCTCTCTGGAGTAGTCCCACACAATGATGAATACCTTTGCTTCCCTGTGCCTTCAGAACCTGGGTCTTAAAGATGAGGCTGGACCACGGTGGGAGGGGGATGGGCTGTTGCTTTTGCTGGGCTTAGCTAATGAAGGAAGAAGGTCACCACCTTCTGCCTGGAATTGGCTGTTTTGAGGATTCCCACCTTACCTTGTTGCTGACCCTCTTTCCTTCCCATGTCCCCAGTGGCTACACAGCCATCCTCCAGCAGCCCAGCAGCCCAGCAGCCCAGCAGCAGGGCCATGAGGCACTAGCTCATGGAATCCCCACAGAGGACCACTACCATGTTCCAGCCCAAGGCACTGAGAGAACATATGTGGACCTAGGACTCCTGGCTCCACACCTCTTCTGGAAAGCTATGGATCTCTGTGGAGGGCTGTGGAGAGTCACACAGCTATCTACCAAGGCCTCATGGTCATGGGGAAAAAGGCTTCAAGTGGACACAGTGAACCCAGGGAAGTGGACCAGGCCTCAGGCCACCGTTTACATGGGAACCCTGCAGGCTGTGCTGAGGAATCCTGGCCCTCTTTAGGGACCTGGGTTGGGACCAAGGCAGGAGTAGGCGAGGCCCCACCTGCCTGGCAGGTCCTTCTGGTGCTAGGCCATGGACTGCTGCAGCCAGCCGACTGTTTACCTGGAAGCGTAGTCCAGCCCGTATTTATGTAAAGGTATTTATGGGCAGCTCCACTTGCCATTGTGGCCCTAGGTCAGCTGGAAGCTACCCCATCCTAGAAGCTTGGACTCAGGCCAGTGGGCTGTGGGGTCTCCAGAGTTTTGTAAAGTCCTATGAGTTAAAGGCAGAGTGGTGTCCTTGTGGCCTGGGTTTTTGTGCTTTTCATAGACTCTATGTGGGTCCTCCCAAGAGCAGCTGGCATGAGGGCTCTTGGATGGGAGCCTCCCCAGTCACGGAGGCCCAGGTGGGTTCTGTACCCCTCTCTAAGACAGGTGCCAACCAGTCACATTGGGATTCTTCTGGCTTCCGGCTCTGGGGTCATGAGGCAGCTTCTAGCCAAGGTGAATTGTCCTAGAGAGGATGCTGGTGCCTAAGACACCTCCAGAGACCTAGCAAGTGGCTTCCTGTAGGAAGAATGTCTCAGAGGGAGCAGGGCGGGACTGGTGTGGAAGGGAATCCATGCTTAACCCAAACAGCTCACCCCTGCCTCCACAGGGGAGGGCCAGGCAGCCTCACAGGAGCCAGGGCCCCCTGTGGATCAAGGCAGATACCACAGGTGTGGCCCAGAGAGGAGCTGCAGGAAGGGTGGGGAAAAGGCCCTGAGGACAGCAAAAATTGGGGGAGGGCTGGACTTGGACCCACCTCCCACCCAGAGTAGCCCCTTGTTTTGGATCTGGGTAGTGGCTGCCTCTTCCCCCTCTCCCACAGCAGCCCAGGCAGCTGAAACCCCCAGGGACACTACAGGGGCTCCAGAGGGATGGGCAGCAGTGGGAGCCGGGTCAGTAGGCCAGTGTACACAGACTTAAGTAGAGGAAAGGGGACAGAATGGTGAGTGGGGAATGGCTTGCAGGCAGTGTGGGAATGAAGGAGGAATTCCAAAGTGCCAGAGGGGGAAAGGACTAAGAATCAGACAACAGAAACTCTTAAGGGAAGACCGGCAGCCAGGAGATGGTGATGTTCTGTCATTGGTATTGAAAAATTAAATTTTATATCCAGCTAAACTGTTGCCATGCCCACAGGCTCACCCATGATTCTAACATGAAAATATCCCTGGGAAGAGCTCAGGAGGGAGCCATGGGAGAGCACGCAGGACACTTCCTACACTGTCATCATGAGGAGAACTGTAGTTGGCCTTCTAACCCACAGGTCAACCCCAGACTGGTTCACCATGGGGGAGATGAAAGGGAAGTTAGAGACGGGCATCACTGGCCCTGTGAGTGACAGGCAGGGAGGCAGCAGCTGCAGCCAGCACAGCAGGTGATGAGTGGTCCACTGCCAGCCCTCCTGAGGACCGGGGTCTACCCAGAGGCGGAAAGGGAGGGAGAAATAGGGAAGGAAAGAGCAGGCTAATGGGATCTAAGCAGACAGAGGTCCAGACTATACTAAAGATCATACGATCTTAGAGGGCCAGGGGCTCAGTGGGTGAAGGCACTTGCTGCCAAGCTGTTTCCCACATGGTGGGAGGGGATTAGCGACTGGCAGGCTGTCCTCTGACCAATACATATATACCCCCTAATAAATAAATGTAATTTTAAAGAAAAATTTAAAGAAAGGCAATAGGATCTAGCCTATAAGACACAGCTGGAGGTTAGAAATACAACCATAGCAAGAAGAGCTGAAGGAGGTTTTAAAAAAACTGTAAAGAAGGTTTATTTGTAGTATATGCATGTGCATGTTGAGTGAGGCTGCCTGTGGAGGTCAGAGGCAACAGATCCCAGAGCTGGAGTTACAGGGTATGAGCTGGGTACTAAGGATTGAATGCAGGTCCTCTAGAAAAGCAATATTGCTCTTAACCACTGAGCCATTTCTTCAGCCCCTGGGGAAGGAGTTTTAATGTTGTGAAGGTGCAAAGCATTGTGGCTGTCTATGCACATGCATGTACACACACACCTACACATACACATATATACAGAGTAGATGTTCACAAATCCATAGAGCAACGGTGGCTGTCATGGGTAGAGAGAAATGCATTGCAATGCAATGTAACACACTCTATAGAAACCTGTAGGTTAGGCAAACTGAGCAGCAGTGGTCAAATCTGCGCAAGCTTTAGCATGTTTTATATATATATATGTGTGTGTGTGTGTGCGTGCGCGCTCATGATATTTATGTTTTATGCACATTTATATCTATAGGGAATCTTTATATTCATCAAACAGGGCTGTGGGTGTGTATAGGAGGTACTAGAGCCCACTCAAGCCCTTCACACACAAGGCAGATGCTCTACAGCCTAGTTACATGTAAGAAAGCCAAAATGCTCTCCTTTGAAGACCAATACGCCCATCAGACAACCGGTTGGTTAGTTGATTGAGACAGACTTTAGCATGTAGCCCTGGCTAGTCTGGAGTTTGCTATGCAGACCAGGCTGACTTGGACTTACAGGCCATCCTGTCTCTGCTTCCCCGGGGCTGGGGTTACAGACATGCACCACCACTCGACAGGGCTACGAAGTGAGAAAAATAAGGGAGAAGTGCAGGGATCTTACAAAGAATGTGGCGGGCAGCTACAGTCTAGCACCTTTCCAGCTGGAATGTGGATATATTTGGGGGGAAGAAAAATGTCAGGCTTGGCATAAGTGGAGATTAAAGGAACTTTGGACTGGCAAGATTGCTCAGTGGGTGCCTGACTCCAGCCTGATGACTTGAGTTTGAACCCAGGACCCACATAGTAGAAATACAGGGCACAGAATAGATGGCTCCGCCATGAAGAGCACTTGCTGTTCTTGCAGACTGCAGAGGCCCTGTCCAGTTCCCAGCATCCCCCAGCTCCAGGTCCAGACTCTGAGAGTGGGTCAATTGGGACATGACTGAAGGGACAACTTAGCATGTTCAGCCAGAGGTCCAGCGACAGTACATTAGGGACAGGTGGTGGCTGGTGTCATCTGACAAGCGGGGTGATAAAGAGGAATGATGGTCCGGACTCACCGACTGGCTAAGGACATGGGAGGGGCATTTTCACCAGAACGGCAGTGGGAGTCCTCACCATGGCTTCACTTTCTTGGGGTCAAGCTAGAGTCTTAAGTGAAGCAGGAAAGCTGGGGTCCTGGAGTGTAGCTCCTATGTTAGTGCCTTTTATAGCCACCAGGGGGCCTGAGAGAGAAAGCACCACCACCTTATGGCCCTTGGTGGTAGGAGCGAGGCGGCCTGGCACAGAGTCAGGGATGTTCTGGAAGGGCCAGAAATGAGCCTGATGAGCAGAGGGAAACAGCAGTCCCAAGGCTGGGCGGAAGGTGCAGTTGTGTGCACATCTTCATGGTATCGTGGCCGGACCAACTTTCTCTCACTCCCTGGAGGAAAGGCTAGAGGCTTGGGTTCGCAGCCTTCCAATCCACCTTGTTCTAGCTACTGAAGGTGCTTGGTGGTGGGCCAGCCTGCTTCTCCTTGACATGCTCCTCAAAGGATCAATGGGGGGAGCAAACCAGAGGCCACAGGGCAGTGGGTTCACACCAAGGGGTTTCTGCTTGTGTCACAGGCAAACATCAGTGTACATACTGCACCCACGTACATATACACCACTCCGTGGCCGCCAGTGTGCTTTACACACACACCCACAGCTCCAAGGAAGTGGGGCATTAGGGTGAGGAAGATGGAGATGTTTATTTCTTTCAGGTTGAAGGAGGTACTAGTCCCTACCTCAGAGAGTCAACCCAGGCCATGCCTACTCCCTGAACTCTGGCCTGGCCCTCCCTTCAAAGCAGCCACTCACAAACATAGGTGAGTATTCATGTTGGTGAAGACTAGTGTCAGGCTGAGCCTAGATTTGGCCCTTCTGGCTGCCTTGGTCATGGAGGCCATAGGGAGTGGCTGGCCCTAGCCTGTCTAGAGGCGCAGCTCTTCCCCAAGCCTAGGGATGTAGGGCATCACCATTTGTGCTTTTACACCTAGTGGAGATTCACCTGTACCTGTCACTTCTGTAGCAAGGGGCCAATTCTACAGTGGATGCTGGGTGCTCCACCCCAGTCTAGCACCAGCCAAGCAGAGAAAGGCATGGGGCTTCAGCACCAGGCTGGGGGTGCTATTGGAGAGACCTAGCTTGGCTGTAGTCAGTACAGAGGCTGCCTTTCTGGCCTGTAGATCGCCAAGAGGGAGGTCTGCAGGGACTGGGATCACTACCCCAGAGTGTCTCACTGTGTCCAAGCCCTCAGAACCCTATGGTCAGGCTAAGCCCTGTAAGGTCCAGCTGTTAACATTTCTGACCTCACAAGCAGGAGCCACAGCTTTGCTGTGACACTCTGGCAAGTAGACAGATGGGTCAGAGCTAAGGACAGACCTGAGGCCAGTCTCCACCCACCTGTTATACCTTGGGATTTCACTGAGACAAGTGGCTGTGACCTAAGCTCAGGTGTAAACCCAAGTTTTAAAGAAATAGTTTAATGTTATTTAAAAACCTCCATCACAACATTTCTGCTGGCACCTCAGGTCACCTTCCACCAACACTGTCCTCTCTGAACACGGGCCTGTCTCACTTGGGAAAGAGGGGTGGATCTGGGAGGTGGCCTTGTGATGTCTTCAACGAAGGCAGCAGTCCTGTATCACCCTTGGCCTGGGTGTGGCTCAGGTGGCCAGTGAGGAGCCAAGCTGGACTCCTACCAGAATGTAGGCCCCTGGAGCTTGCCTCAGAGCCTTCCGAGAAAGCAGGTGGAATGTATAGATGTCCTGTGTTCTGCACTCAACCGTGAGGCTGTGGGAAGGCCCAAGGAACAGAGCTGTGTCCCACTTCCTGGGGTAGGCGGGAGGACAGCTTGCTGGTGGGAGGACCGATACTGTGTCCACCATGGCTGGCTTCGAGCTGCCCAGCTACACGTCTGTCTCCACCCGGAGCCGCTCCATCCTGCGCACGTTGCCCTCTACTGCCACGCGGCTGGTGATGCAGCGAGCAAAGCTCTCGGGGAACCAGCCCGTCTCTCCATCCCGAAGCCTCTCTCCGTGCAGCCAGCCTGGATGCAGAGGGGTAGATGAGAGGGATCCCTCTCATCCCACCTCCGCTCTTGAGGGTTCTAGGGCCTGGGTGACTATTGGAACTGACCACCCCTCCTGCCTTGAGAGAGAGCCAAGGAGGCGTCGCTCAAGGCCACATGGGCTCCTGGCCACCCACTCCACCAGCATGACCTGGGCCCTATAGAGGCCTATGCCAGGACCACCAGGAGCAGACATGCGTTCGCTTCACTTAGGGCTCAGGGTGAACTCACTTTGGTCCCATGACTCCAGTACTTGCAGTCCTCCCTCTGAGGAGACTGAGCGTGGTGTGTTTATGCACATGTGTGTGGATCCACGTACACCTATGTGTGTGGAGGCCCAAGGACAACCCCAGTTCCTCAGGTGCTGTCCACTGTCTTTTGAGATAGTCTCTCATCAGCATGGAGCTTGCCAACGAGGCTAGGCTGGCTGATCAATGAGCCCTTGAGATGTGCACGGCTTTGCTGCCCTGGCAATGGGATGACACAAGCATGTGCCACCATCCCCAGCTTTCTTTCATGTGGGCTCTTGAGTTCAAAATCAGGTCCTTGTGCCAACTGAGCCATCTCCCCAGCCCCATCCTTTGAGGAAGTTCTTGCTGCACCCCAGTACACTCTGCACCCTTGTCTGGTTGACACCCACTCAGGTGTGAGCCATCCACACTCACCATCCTCTTCCTGCAGGACCAGGACAACGTCAGCCTGCTGCAATGTGATCTCATCAGCCTGTTTGGCAAAGTATGCCTTGGTGATCTCCACCTGGGGCAGGTCTGGGGGAAATACAGAGAGCTAGGCCAGTACTCTCCCACAGACACATGGCGCCAGCTGTCCCAGATTCCCTGGGATGAAGACTGGCCTTCCAGGGGTGCAGGGCAGACACCTGGCACCTGCAGATGGACGTCTCTCCCTTAAGAGAACAGCCAGGGCCCGAGGTGACATTTTGATGGGCTAGCCTGTTCTGTTCCTTTGGCCTCAGTTTCCCCAGCTGCAGGACCTCAGGCCTCTTAAGGACCAATAAGGTTAAGCTGTGGCTACATGTACATAGTCATAAGTACATACAGGGGCCAGCACCCAAGCAAGGTACCCCGGGGAAGCTGTGTGTGGCCTGCCATCTAGACAGACCAGCTGTACCAGGGCTGCAGTCCTGCACACCCCACACTCACCTCCTTTGTTGGTGAGGCCCTGCCACTGCCTCTCCTTGTAGGTGAGGGCTGTGATCCACCGGGCCCGGTCACTCCTAGAGGCCACAGAGAACATAGTTGAGACCCTCCTTCCTTCTTGGGGGTCCACGAGCCCACTCTACGTCCCAGGTTCATTGACTGTGCTGACCTGACCTACTGTGCTTGGCTCCTGACATCATCCTGTTGCCTGACAGCAGGGTGCTCCTGCCTCAGGGCCTTTGCACAGCTGTGCTCTGGCTGTGCACTCCTCCCTCTGTCCCTTGGACTTTTGACCTAAACACCACCTTGACAATGATGAAGGCCCATCAATCACATCCACACTCATCCTTTTCTCCCCCTCCCTGGTTACTGGACAGTACAGCCATTCATCAGTTGGTGTGTTCCCACGAGGAAAACAAGCACCCAGAGACAGGCTGCCTTCTGCTTATGGCTGTGCCGGGCACTGGCAGTGCTCAGCATACGGAGGCTCTCAGACACAGTGCAGCATCCTCTCGGGGCTCCTGTTTGCCCATGTGCTCCCCTCCCGTGGGTTCCACTGTCTTACGAAGAGTCAGAGGACAGCAGAATCTGCTCCTGGCGGCCCTCACTGTTGCGCAGCAGGTTCACTTGGAAGGGGTGGGGCACGGAGGAACTGCGGCCGCTGCCTCCTGGCAGGGAGGGCTCTGAGGCCTCCAGCTTCCTGACCTGTACCTGGTCTAGCTGTGCGTAGTCTTGGACCAGGTAGCTTTCCTCACTGTGGGGACACAGAAGAGTCGTCAGTTAACCTCAAGAGTGCTCCTAAGACTCGTCTCCTGGGCCTGGAGACCGCTTCCATGGCCAGAGAGGGAAACCCAGGCCTGTGGAAAGCAGAGATCTGATTCTGTATAGAGCCGTGTGGCCATCCCAGATCAAGTGAGGCATGCCAATGAATGTCAACTCAAGTCGGAGGGGTTCAGGGCCACTCCACTCCCGGCTGCTCTCTCGCCTGACATCTGCAGCCTAGTGCCTACCTTTTCTTCTTGGTGACAACCAGGACATCGTTGAACAGGAACAGGTAGCATGTGGGTCGGCTGGCGATTTTCCTAAAGATGCTGGATTCCTCCAAGAGGAAGAGCTCTCCACGCTTCAGGAGCCAGCGAGAGGCAGAGATGAGCGGGAGGGACTGGGGACAGAGCGGACAGATGAAGGAAATGGACACGGCAAGGTGGAGGTGATGGTAGGGTCAACCCCTGCCTCCCTGAATTGAGTTTGGTGTCCCTGTTAGGACTAAACGGAGAACCAATGGGATATTCCTGAACCTTAAGGGCTGGCCATGCAGCTGCCCCACAGGTACCAGGGCGGGCCCTGTTCTCCCCTACAGGAGAGCCTTGAGCGGCCCCGATTCTCCGGGCACTTGCCGAATGTTCTGCCTAAGCTGAAGGTGGGAGCCAGTCCTGGAGAGGCCTCGACACCCCCTTCCCCCTGAGTCAGCGCAGCTCAAGGGGTTCCCCAGCCTCCGTCCCCAGAAGCCTCTGACTCCTAGGATGAGGACAACAGTGAGGTGGGTGGGTTAGCAAGGCACCTACCTTGACCTTACCAAAATCCAGCTGCGTGTGCAGCGTGTACATCTGCTCTGTGCGCTCCATTTTGTGGGCCCCCTCGTTACACTGCTTCACCAGCTGCAGGGTTGAGTTTACATGTATACCGCAGGCATGGGTGGAGGACTGTGGATGTGCCACAGAGTGCCTGCCCCCCTGGTGGCACTGGATCTAGTCCCTTTCCCCATCGGTACCACAAGAAGAAGTCGCCTCACCTTGCTGATGGCCTTCAGGGCACGGCTGGCAGCTTTACACCTCTCAGGATGGCCCTGGGTCTTCAGGCAGAGTGTCTGGGGGAAGGTAACAGCTATGAAGCACCCAAGCCCCTCCCAAGGAGCTCCCCACCAGTTCCAGACTCTGGAAGTCAGGGAGGGGCCTCAAGGCAAGCAAGGACTTCCAGAGGGCTCCTGTTTGGACCCACCAGTGTGTCTACAGTCCACATATGGCCTCTGCACCTCTGGGGCCAAGCCAGGGAAAGGGAGCTAGCACCACACATTCTGCCCTTTCATCCTGGGGAAGAGCAGTATTTCTGCAGTTCCAGGGCCAAGGGTGTATGGGCACTTGCCTAAGTATGTGTCTACAGGCTACAGTATCATGTTACCGACCGCAGAGCGATCAAGATTAATCACACTGTCTTATACGCATTGTAATTATCCAATTACAGATGTGGGAGTGTGGAGAAAGAGGTCAGAGAGGCAACTCTGAAGACAGGGCCTCCAGGGGTGTTCCTGTGGCTGCACCCAAGCCTCCTGGATACTCACATCTGTCAGGAGTGGCAGCCGGGTCACCCTCTGCATGGGGAGAATCAGGAAGGAGATCATGGGCAGGCCTCCACACGTGGGCCGTTTCTCAATCTCCCTTAGGGCTTCTCGGAAGGCTGCATTGCTGTTCCTGCAACAGGGAAATGTCACGACTTCAGAAGGAGCTTGGGCAGGTGGGACCTGTGTGAGGAGGGCTGGGGGCAGAAAGGCCCACTCACGACAGTTTCTGCAGGGTGCGCTGCTGGTAGACCTCGTTGGAGCAGTAGGCAATGTAAGGGTGGAAGTGCTTCTCTGCATGGTCCTCCAAGATGTCACTGATGTCCTCTACACACACTTGTGCCTTGTGCCGCTGCTCCAGGGCTTCGAAGAACCTGCAGCATTGAAGTGGGGAGTGGTTAGGGAAGTGAAGGCACAGTTTTGGTGGGTGTGTGCACACACCTACATAGACATGTGTGCAGACAAAAATGTCTGCACAGATCGGTCTTGGAGGCAGTACATGGCAGGTGCCCAGTGGGTCAGGCAGAATGTTGTGTAATCTAGACCACATTTGTCCAACAGCCCTCAGGGGACCCGCCCCCCCCATGACAGATCAGCTCTCCACACTGCCTTTGTAACATCCAACCCTATGCCTGTCCCTGGGTGTGAGGTTCAAGGACAGAGATGCAGCAATCCTATGGTGCATTGGGGTCCTAAAAGACCCAGGAAGAGCCATGTCTGTCTAGGGATGGGCCTTGAAACTAAGGTGATTCTGCCAGCCAAGCTCCCTGCAAGGCTTCACAACTATCCACTTTCATGGAGTCCAGCCCATAATAGACAAGTGAAGAGGTCCTGGAGAGACTGCTAGCCTCTGAGCCAGGCAGGATGATGACAAAGTGAGCAAATGACCCAGAGTTCTCTGGGTCTTGGCAGCCTGGTATGTGGGACCAGTGGCTGGTCCTGAGCTATGTCCATGTCTCTAGGCCCTGGCTTAGGCAGCTGGGAGAACTCTGTCCATCTGAGAAGACCCTTCCAGGCTTGGATGTGAGTATGGGTCCTTAAAACTCAACAGACCCTCTACCCACATGGATCCCATCTCCTATAAGTGCATTCTAAGAGTCACTGGCCCTTGGGAAAAGTTGTGTAACTAATAGAGAGCCTCAGAAGCACATGGGCCCCATGGATGAATGGAAGCTGAGGCTGCCTGCACACACCCATCATGCACAAGTAGGCAAGCCAGGCCACTCAGTTGAAATGCATGAGCCCTAGGTTTTCCTGGAAAGGTCTGGAAGGGCCAGCCTCCCACTACTGGCCCAAAATAGCACCAATTCTCAAAGGAGATCACTATGAATGGCTAGGGAGGAGGCTAGAGAGTCCCACACCAGGGCAGCAATGGCCATTCTGAGTAATTAGAGGCTGCACAGCATCCAGGGACCACACGGGGGGGCAGGAGTCTGCATGAGGGTCACCCACTTTCTGGGACCCCTCCCCTCCTCCGATGAGTCAGGAGCGAGTAGTTCCCACAGTTGGTTACTGAATCTCTTACAGGAAGTCCCTGTGTCCAGGGATAGGACAGTCCTCTGTTCCCTGTCTAAATGAAACTTCCTGAGGTAGAGAGGACATCACAGCAGACTCTGAGTGGGCTCAGCAAGGGCCAGGCTGATCCTGACATGCAGGAGCCAGCATCCTATGTTTGGACGGCCCAGCCTGTGAACTACCACCCTGTGACCTGTTCTTCTCCTGACACCACTGAAGCCCAGGAGAGGACCTCAGGTCCCAGCCCCATCAGCAAAGGCAAGGCTAAAGGATAGGGAGGCCTGGGGTCTCCTGAACTACAGCAGCAGCAAGGGCTGACCCCACACACAACATGACCGGATGGTGCTAAGGACGTGAATACATGTGCATATACAGGTATGAGCAAACACATACCGGCAGGCACTATACCCAGTGCTGGGGTGAGATACCCATTGAAGTATGCAAACACACACACACACACCCTCACCAGCCTGTAGCTGCATGCCTGGCCCCTCCTCTGATCCTAGGCCTTGCAACCAGAGCCCAGACAGGCCACCAGACACTGCTGGGTAGAACATGACCTGGGGATGCAACTCGAGGCTGCCACCTGGCTGGGTGAGTACTCTGCGGGCGCTGCTGACTATGCCCAGTGCTGAGGTGAGATACCCATTGGTAATGTAGGGTTGTATGGGAGAGAAGTACCTCCCACCGCCTATCCTGGGAGTCAGTGGCTGCTCCAAGCTTCCCATGCACAGCTGTAACCCAGGGCCCACTGACATCATTGCAATGATGGCTGCCTAGAGGCAAGGCAAAGAGCGTTCCTGGGGTCCCAGGGAGACCCAGATGTGGAAGGGCCGGGAAGCTCACTTCTGACTGGCAGCCAGCACATCCAAGATGTTGGAGAAGAGGTGGTGGTGCTCTGTCTGTGTCATAGTGGCCTTCAGCTCCCTAGACTGCAGGAACTCAGTCACCAGGATGCGCAGGCTGTGCAGATAGGAGAACTCGGATGTGAGGATCTCGAAGATGGCCTGCATGAGAAGGTGATGCTCAGAGGGACAGGACATGCCTTGGGGGGGGTGAGGAAGACTGGGGTGTGGGCCCCTCCAGAGGGCTGTCATGACTGCTGCACAGGCCATGAGTCCATGTCCCTACGGGCTCTGGCTTGCCAACTCAGGCTGTGTGGAGGTGGCCAGGACTCGGCTTTCTATGGAAGATGGTACTGGGTGGGGATCAAACACAGGCTGACACATGCTAGGCAAACACTACCACTGAGCCATGCCCCTCATCCCGGGCCAGGACTCTGGTTCTTCCTGAGGAGGCAATGATAGGCTCCTTCCTGATGCTGCTTGAGGGCTCACAAGGCAACCAAGAGGCTCAGTCCTCAGCCACCATGGTATCTGGCCCATGAGGTGGCCATTAGGGTAGGTGAGGACAGCGTATCACTGTGGTTCTCCAACTTCCAGGGTACTGTGTGGCCCACGCCATGTCTACGCACTCCCAGTGGCCTTACCTCCTGCCTCTTACGCTCCTCCGTCGACAGTGTGTCCAGGATACCTGACTCCAGCACCTGAGGAGAGCACAGGCGAAGGAGCTATGGGTCACAGGTCCTACAAATGGAGCCAGGTCCCCGCTTCCATCCTCTGGGCCAGACCCAGCCTGGAGGGCAGAGCCACCTCCAATCAGAACCCTCAGCTGTCTGTGTCTTCTCAGCTTATCTTCCTCTCCATAGAAACCTCACAGGACAGTGCCACTCTATCTCTGGAGCCCTAGACCAGGCCAGGAAGACAGACAGGGAGTCCAGAGGAAGGGAGAGAGACAGAGACAGAGAGAGACTCTGTGTGTGTGTGTGTGTGTGTGTGTGTGTGTGTGGTGATGATTCAGACACCACCTGAGCAGCTGAGTCAGAGTCCTGCCAGGGAAGGCACAGGCTGTTATCACCTGCATTCTTCACCCTCTTGGGGCCAATGGCCCTAGGTTGTCTTATCGTGGCTCCCCTACGCCTATCGATACAGAGCATGTCAGGGCAGGCTGGACCGCCACAATGCCTGGCCTCTGCAGGACAGAGAACTGCCTCCATTTGTGTTTTCCTACCCACAGCCTGGCAGAGGCACCGTCAACAATGCATGAGGCCCCTGCAGCTTTCCACGCGTGGGTAGGCCAGGCTCCAAATATTGGGCAATGTTATGGGGTGCAGTGTACTGAGCCCCATCCCAGATGGGAGGAATCACCTGTCCCCAGCTTCTGGCATCCAGCAGGGTAATGTGTACTTCTGGACATTTCTACTTGTGAAGTAGAGTCTGCCTTGCTGCAGCCCTTGGCTGGACCCTCCCTGGCCAGGGTCCCACTGTGGGCACTCTCCTGGGGGGTCCCTCAACCCCACGGCAGGCAAACAAGAAGCTCCATTGTACTGAATGAAGGAAAGGCTGGGTCCACCATCTCCATTTCCTGCCACACCCACAGCCCGCAGAGGATAGGGGTCACATGCCTCTAACAGCAGCCAACCAGGTCCCCAGTGCTGTACCCACTATGCATCCGGGCCCTGCCTTTGATTGAATCCTCACAGCCTGGACAGGGCCCCATTTTCAGATGTGGGAAGTATGGGGGGGGGCTGCTCTAGTGAGATGAGGGTCCTAGGAAGGGTACCCCTTGTGCTCCCAGAGCCCCTTCAGGTCAGACCTCCAGTCACATACCAGGTCAGAAGACACACTCACTCCTCCACAGGCCAACTGTGTATCCCAGTGACTCTGGAAACTAAGTTTGAACTCCTTGTAAGGGCCCTGGGCTACCACAAGCTAGGGAAGGGAAGGCTATGGGGCCTCCTTACCTCTGGCAGCTGGCTCCAGGTGAGCTGGGCAGGCCGATAGCTCTTGACCACAATGGTGGTGTCCGATCTTTGAGATCCCTCTGGGCTGGCAGGCTCATCGAGTATGTCATCATCAGACTCATGACTGGTATTTAGACCCCGCTCTCGGAGCTCCTGGTACAACTGGGGTTCTGGAGAGAGCAGAGTCGCCTGTCTGCATGAGGGTTTGGGGGTAGCCTGGCCCTCCCAAGGGCCCCACAAAGCTCTCAAAAACATGCAGGCTCCCCTATGGCCCACTGGGTCCTAGAGTGGTGTAAGGTCAGCCTGGGAGATGGTAGCAGCCCAGTGTAGAATGTGGCACTCCAGGTCAGGGCCAAGCAGACCAACCAGAGCTGCGTGAGGCCAGCTGTGCCTGGTCTGGGAGAGGGAGGCTGGGGTACTCAGGCGGGGCCTGAGTATGCTGGTTGCTGGCCATCAATACTACCAGCCCAGCTTGGCATGGGCTAACCCAGTTCAGGGTATCTCTGAGGCATGCAGCTGATGTGTCAGCCTATACCCGAGACTGGGCACTGCTGCTGTTCTACACAGGGAGTGTGTCCCAGAGACTCTGCAGAGAGGCCCGAATCCTTGTATTCTGGCCTGTGGCCACCCATAGAGCTAACATGAGCCAGGAGGGAGGGATATTCTTGCTGGAGTCACCATGCCTCAGTGGGACCGGGAAGATACAACAATGGTTATTACTTTCTCATGAGTTGCAGTGCCCAGTAGGCTCTCTTTGAACCGGGAAGATTCCATGTAGAGAACAGAGATGAGTGTCTGCCTCTCTGGAGGCCTGATGCCCTATAATCCAACCTGGGTCCCATTGGATACTCAAGATAGTGTAGGGCTGTCCTGTCCTGTCTTTGGGTCACATAGTTTAGGAGTCCAAGGGAATTCTACGAGACGTACAGTCACATCAACAACTGGGATCTGTGCCCAATGTCCTGCCCAGCCTGATCTCATCTTCTCAGACCCACCCAGTCCCTGGTTGGCCCTACTGAGACCCCTTCCTGGCCATGCTCGGCCCTCAGCTTCCTGCGAGCCACTTACCATCTTTGAAGGAGCCCTTGTGTGCACGTTTCCGACCCAGAGTTTTCTGCAGAGAAGACAGAAACCTCAGCTGTCAGTGGGGAGGGAGGCATGGGTGGGATCCCCTTCTGTTACTATGGCAGCCCAGAGATTTATCCCACAGCAAGATATGTAAGGGAGAGGAGGGAGCTTCACAAGCAGAGGCCAGAAGAGGTAAAAGCTGGGGTACAGGACAGCGGGCTGCTACAGGCCCAGGAAGGCTGCCCAGGGGCTAAGCCTAGTTAAGAGTCATTACCTGGAGAGTGGGACATGGTGGGAATAAAGAGGGGGCTGGAGTGGGCAGAATGCTGTTGGTTAGAGTCTGGCCCTGGTACTGGTTCAGGGCCCCAGAAACTGAGGGAGGGGATTGCAGAGGCAACCTGGGGCAGAGCACTGGGGAAACCCCACTCTACACTGGCATCCCCACACAGTCCCCACTCCTTGGCTGGAACACCAGGTTTTCACAGGTACACTGGTTCCAGGAAAGCAGAGGCCAGTTGCTTCTGGTTTCTTAGAACCAGTTGGGGCCTGAAAACTCCCTTACAGGTCGGGAAAGTATGACACTCCCAGCTGAACCTGGCCTAGCTCCTTTTCTCACCCTCTCCCACCCCCTCACCTCCTCCATTCCAAATCCTTTCTCTACTGTATCCCTCCTGGCCCTGGGACCATGGGGAAGCCTTCTCATCTAGGAGGCTCCTAGGGCCTCCTGTACTGTCACCTGCCAGCCCATGACACCCTCTCTGCACAGGAGCTCTCAGGAGCAGCCACAACTTAGTACCCCAGTATGGGGCATGCAACAGGAGTGTGTGCTGAAGATGGGACTCTTGTTGAATGAATGAATGAGACCTTGGCCAGCCTGGTCCAACAAGGGGGCAGTGGTGGCACTGATCCAGTTCCTGGGGTACAGGGACACACATCAAGGGTCCAGGCATCTCAGGTAGATGTGGCAGGGAACTGTGATGAGGGACAGTGGCTGGCACCGTAGACACAGAGGCCTTGCCCTAGCCACTATCGGCCTTCATGGAAGCTTGTGGCCTGACCAAGTTGTGTGTTGGTGGCTATCATTCTGACAGGTGTCTGCTTCTCCCAAAGCCAAGCTGTGGTCCAGGGTCTAGGGAGCTGGTATGCCCAAGTGAGCATGCTTTTCCCATGAGGCTGTGTACAGCTCTAGGCAACAAAGGGAGGGTTTTTGGAGTATGCTACCGCTGGGTGGTGGCCATCCTCACTTATATATGGGGAAACTGAGGCTCACAAGTGTCAGGAATCTGTTAGGGGTCACATAGTCACAAAAGCCCATCCCAGGCCCTTCACGGAAGCTGACTGAGCCCTGCACCTGGGGTGCCCCTGAACAAATCTGAGGAAAACCCCTGGCAAGAGGTCCAGAAGCCCTCCACAGCCCTGTATCCTGGGAAGCAATGGCCTTGAATGGCTGTGAAACAGAAATCCCCCATCTGACCCTGAAACATAAGGAACAAGCAGGATGGAGTCTCAACCTCCTCCAGCCACAGCATGGTCGGCAGGATGGTCAGGAGCCTGCACCCAGCAACTGCCATGTGTGATGCAGATATAAGAGTCACAGGACCAGGCTGCCTCCTTGCCTGTGAACTCCTGGACCCCTAGAGACACTGCCCATCCCTGCTGCTCATCTCCCTACCTTATTTTTGGCTAGGCACTGAGCAGGAGGCCGAGGACCTTCCTCAGCGAGGGCCTGGAGCTTGGGGCCGAGCTGGACTGAGTCTCCCTTGCTGCTGGGTGACCCCAGGCCTTTCATAGCTGCCCTGTAGGACTGGTTCCGCAGTTTTCGAGTCAGATTCATGCTAGTGTCCACATCCATGTCATCCAAGGAGAAGCTGGGGGTTGAGAAGAGCCGAGGATCCCGCCGAGCAGCCTCCTTGCTGAGCATGGCTGCCCCAAAGCTCTGGTGGCGGGCTGGGGACTTGGTCTTGGCCTTGCTGGCCACGGCCAAACTCTTAGGGATGAGCTGCTGGGTGCCCATCTTGAGTGCCGCGGGGCTCTGTGTGCTGAGGATGATGGGCCGTGGCTCTTCATCTTCTGGGGACACCTGTGGGGGTTCAGAGGCCTCTGGCTCAAAGGCAGCATTGGTCCTGGCTCTCAAGGACCTACGGACCATGGGGAGCCCTGACATAGGGTTCCCATTGGCATCGAGTTGCAGCTCTGCATGGAAACGATGTTCCAGTAGTTTCTCATCCAAAGAGCTGTCAGAATGTCTCTGGGACATACTGGGTGGCAGAGGGGCCCTAGAGAGAGAGGCAGGCAAGCGGTGAGAGGCTCAGAGAGGCCTCCTGCGTACAGCCTCCCTGGTGTTCAATCTTGTTTCTTCTTAGTATCCTCCCATAACCGCTCCCAGGCAAGGACAGGGAGAGCAGGGCTGGCTATGGCTACTCACCAGGAGCCTCCCCTGGGATGTGGCATAGGTGCTTTACAGGTGTGCAGGGAAGCTGGAGTCTGGGCTAATCTGGGGCTATGTGCCTCAGGCAGCTATTCCCTGAGATGAGGGGCCTGGTGAAAACAATCTGTGGCTGAACTGGGCCTCAGGGACCACCCTGCTTTCTCTGGTCCTGGGTCCTGGGCAGGGTGCAAATAAGGGCAGGTTTGTGGCTAGGCCCAGAGGCCCCATAGACCAGGACCAGAATCCTGGCTAGGCCCTTTACTGATGCCTGGGCGCTTTGTGTGTGGTTTGCATGGGGACAGTTATGGTTTCCTGAGACTGCAGCAGATGCTGTGGATGTGACCATGGCCTTGCCTGGTTCTGCATTATTGTTAAGGGATGGGCTATCCAGAGGCCCAGGGACCTGCTGGAGACATGCCTCGGATATCTGGCCCTGTCAAAAATAAGGAGCAAGCGGGATAGAGGGTAGAAGGAGGAGACACTACCTGACAGGGCCTTCCTGTTCAGTGGCTTTCCACACACATAGCAGAGCTAGGCTCCAAGTAAAGCCTGGCTGCTTCCCCTTCTCCCAGCCAAGCCCATTTGCCCCAGCACCAAGGCTGGCTCCAAAACCTATCCTCACAGCACTCTCCAGTACACATCTGTACTTTCCATGTTTCTGAGGTTGGGGGACCACAATCCCAGTCTTGGGGGTCCTCAGGTAAACCCTGGGTCACAGTGCAGATGGGGTGAGTGAGAGCAGGGAGCTTCAATCTGAGCCACAGTCCAGGGGCTCACTGCCTGACCCAGGACAGGAACTGACAGCCATTGCCAATATGCTGCCCCTCAGCCACTCCACCTGTTCATCCTAGCAGCTCTTTCCAACTTCTTTCTCCTCAGCATTGACTTACCGGTGTCTCGCCACCCTGCCCCATCCACAGTAGGAAGCCCTGAGCAATGGTTTCCAGAGTGTCCTATTTATTTCTTCAGCATTGGCATTTTCTGTTCCCTTGGGTGCAGCACAGTCCTAAGGTTGGCTTTGGCTAACAGGAGAGATGTGACTGGAAGGGACAAGTGTCCCTTCTGGGCAGGGAATCCCACTGCCCTGTGACCCAGAGACTGAGGTGAGCAGACCTATAATTTGACCTGGATATAGCAGGAGCCAGGGAACCAGTCATCCACACTGACCAGTACAATGAGGGTCAACTGTCCACGGCACTGCCACTTACCTCCGTGATTGGAGGTCCTCAGTACGCGTCAAGAGCTGCCCTGCTGGGGGCCTGGGAACCTGAGGTCCTCAATGACTACAGGTGTCACTTCTTGGTTTCAATTTTAAAATCTGCAAAATGGGCTCAGTAAGAACAAAGGCATCACTTGAAAATTTCCTAACAGGCTCCTAAATGACCTGCAAAGCCCATTAAACAGCTCTGACTGGCTGCAGGGGCCATGCCTTTTCTGAACCAAACACCACACTGCACTGGTAATGAGAGAAGTTGGCACTCAGGAAGCTTTGTAGGGCCCTGATATAAGGTGGAGAAAACTCCCTTCTGTAAATATTCTCCCTTTTTCTAAAAACAAGGGACCAACATTGAGGAAGCATTTTATATGCTCAGAACTTTGTCTAGGTTAAAATGACATGAGCCTAAGAGGGTTGTGGAGGCACACCACATAAACTCAGCACCAGAGAGGCTGGGACAGGAGGCGCTGGAGTTCGAGGCCAGCCTGGGCTACATACATCGTGAGACTCTCTCAACAAAAACAAAAACCAAACAATCCCAAATACCAACTTATTAGAAAGAACCTTCCAAAGGGGAAGTTTGTTTTTCAGATGGTTAAACAAGAGAGCTCTGTGTCTCTTGCCCACATCAGGGGTAAGGCTCTGGGCTCAGCACTGGGCCTCAGTGCCCCCTTGTCATTTGCCCTGGGCACTGTCCCAGGTTCACATCCCAGGGTGTGGTGCCTACCTGCCCTGCCTGACAAAGCCAGATGGACTGAACTGGACTGGAAAGGACGGCTACCCTAGCAGAGATGGGGATGGGTTCAGGGCCTCCAGAACTGGTGACTCTCCAACCTCTAGGAAGATCACACTCACCCCAGAGCTCCAGGCAGGTCACAGCTCCATCCTACCCCATTTTTCAGAGCACAGATGGTACCAAGACCCTGCCCAGCAGTCCCTCCCTGAAGGGGACAGGGCTGGTCACACTGCTAAAGCATGAGGTACCCAGGTATCTGGTCGTGTCCCTGCTCACCCCCTGAAGCCCCAGGATCTTCCAGCATAGAAGCTCTTGGCTAAAACTGTCCTGAGAAGTTGAGTGCAGCTGAGACTCACTCGCCCCAGGGAGGGGCCTAGTGCCTCCTGAGAAAGGGAGGGTGCATTCCTAAGGACATTCCAAATCCTGGCTGAGGATGATAGCAGTCACACCAGGCCTCCCCCGGGAGCTGGCATCTGTCACACGTGTGGTGTGGGGCAGGGCTGCACCAACCAAGGTCTGGAGAAGCTGGTTTAGCTGTCTTCGGATGGCCCAGGACAGACTTCATGTGCAATTCTTTTACACAGTGATCATTTCACTCAGAACAGACCACCCAGAAGCTGTCATTAGTTTGCCTTTCCTACCAGCAAACACCCATCAATCCTAAGCTAGTGTTTCAGGCTTACAGGACGGCATAGCCCCTGGCAGACGGTGGCCTCTCCCAGCAGAGGGCAAAGTCCATTCCAGGGCCAGAGGTGCCCAGAGGGAATCTGTCAGGTGAGCCATTGCTGGGAGTGGCTTCCGTTCCCCGCCTGGCACCACACCCACAGGCCCGGCAAACAACCTGTCTGGGACCCCAGAGAGTAGGGCTGAGGGCTATGGGTACCTGTTCTGAGGGTAGCACTGGAAGACCTGCTGGACACATCAGATGTCTCCTGCAGCTTGTCCCCAGACAAGACGGAGGCTGGGCTGTGCATCCATACACAGCATAGCTGCAGGCCCCAGGGGCAGGAGACCATGAGGCTGGCCTGCCTTTTGTTAATCATTTCTATTACCTCCACAGCAAGCTCTCCTGTTAGTTTTTTTCCCTAGCTGTCCAGTTTCGCTTCTCCATGCTCCTTGAGTGTGGCCCTTCTGTGCAGGGGCCACTTCCGGGTCTTCCTGGGCACCCTCCTATCTCAAGGTGGGGGTTGGGTGGATAGGTGGTCCTTAGGTTGGCTCAGGCTATCCTCAGGCCATCAGGGCTACTCTCTAAAGCAAATCTCAGAAATTGTCTCCGGAAGGAGTAGGGGGCAGATTTTTAATGTCTGTAAACATTTTTTTAAATATTATTTTAGGTGTATGAGTATTTATATGCATGTATGTATGTGCATCACATGCATGCCTGTAGCATGCATAGGTCAGAAGAGGGGGTCAGATTCCCTGGAACTGGAACTGGAGTTAAAGATGGCTGTGAAACCAAACCCAGGTCCTCTGCAAAAGCAACAAGTGCTCTTAACCCCTGAGCCATCTCTCCAGTCCCAGATCTTTAATTTTTTTTTTAATTTTTGAGATAAGGTTTTACTATGTATCCTTGGCTGCCCTGGAACTCGATACATAGATCAGGCTGGCCTTGAACTCAGAGATCTGCTTGCCTCTCCCTCCTGAGTGCTGGAGTTAAAGTTGTGTGCCATCAAGCCCAGCAGGGGATAGATTTTTTTACTTTCTCTCCTCTTCTCTCCCACTAGGGATAATTTTCCTCTAGAATCTGGAAGCACCCTTTTCTGTTCTCGCTGCTAAGGCCTCCTGGTGCCCTTCAGACTTCTCTTCCTCAGACGGTGACCCTGCACTCCTCCCTACCAGGCTTGTGGAGGGCTCGGGCCTCACACTCACTAAGTGAGGTGCCAGGTAGACTTTCCAGCCAGCTTGTTCCTGGTTCTTAGACCTGCATGTGGTTTAATATTATTTCCTGGATAATCCCTCACACTCCCCACCCCTGCTGGGAGACACCCTGGGACCTCACCTATGCCACTGCTACACCACTGAGCTATATCCCAGCCCCTTGCCTTATTATAACGTATTATTATTGGAGACAGGGTCTTACTAGATTGCCCGGCTTGGCCTTGAACTTGCTCTGCAGCCCAGGCAGGCTTTGAATTTGTTGTCTTCCTGCTTGAGCCTCCAGTGGCTGGGATGCCAGGCAGGCCAGGAGCACTGGACCTATTTTTTTTTTTTTAATAATTTCTTGCTCCATTTTTTTTCTTTCAGGAACACTCACTAATCAAGATTGAAACCTCTGAATCGGGAGGTGGTGGTGGTGGCGGCGGCGGCGGCGGCGGCGGCGGCGGCGCATGCCTTTAATCCCAGGACTCAGAGGCAGGGGCAGCTCTGTGACTTCGAGGCCAGCCTGGTCTACACAGCGAGTTCCAGGACAGCCAGGGCTACAAAGAAAAACCCTGTCTCTATGGAGCAAGAAATTATTAAAAAAAAAGATTGAAGCTCTGAAATTTCCCCTGATTTCTGACCTTTCTCCTTTTCTCACTCCTTTGTCCTTTTGGAGACGCCTCCACTCAGCCTTCTGAGACTTCTGCCGTCCTTTTGCCATTCCTATGCCCCCTACAAAGAGCCCCCCCCCCCCCCCTTGCTCTTCATTCCTAGCATCCTGTTCTTGTTTTGAAAATACAACATCTTCCATTAACTTAGAGGGCAGGAATCGCGTTTTCTTGCACATGTTTCTTTCTGTTGGCTGCTGCTGGCTACCCATTTTCTTCCTTGCCTTGTCTCCCCTGGGCCTTGGTCTCTCAGACATAAAACTTTCAGAAAGCTGCTTTGGTTTCTGCTGCTGATGGGTGGTCATTGGGGCTCAAGAGTACAGGCTCTGCCCCTGGGGACTGTGGACTCCCTGCTCCAGCCCATGTCTCCAAGGGACAGCCTTCCCCCCAGGAAGGCTGGCTTCTGACTCTTGGTTCACCAAGAAACTAGCAACACAGGGGCCTCAGATTCTCCTTCTAGTGGCCTCCAGGGAAATGCCAGCCATGGCCATCCACCAACAGTACTTCTGAGAGTGGGGTGTGAGGCCTCCCAGACTCCACATGGGCAAAGGTGTGTCTTCTCTCTATTTCAGGCACCCCAGGCTCACTGAGAGTGTGGAAGCAACTCCAAAGATGCCTTCTACAGGAGCTCTATCTGGGTGCCTGGCCACCATATCCCTGAAAGTCTTTGGGATTCAGGAACAACTTCTACCTGCCCTCACAAACACACTGGAGCTCAATTTCCAAATGAATGCTGGCATTTTCTCTGTCCTGGACCCACCTTGCATCTCACTGAAGAGGCTCTGATGCTCTCTGAGAACCAACTTGCCCAGGGGTTCTGATTAAAAGGAGCGGAAACTGGGCCAGAGCCACTCAGCAGACCCAGATGCAATCGTGAGGAGGACTCCTAGCTGTTTCTGCTCAGGGTGGGCTGGAAATGGCCCATGATTGAGGCCTTAGAACCTACAGCCCACATTCTCTTTGCCACTAAATAACCCTCAGTGGGTACATGCCCTGGGGTACAGGGGTAGCAGAACAATGATTGGGGCAGGATATCATATAGAACCAGTGAGACCTTGACAGAGGTCTCCGGGAATCACTGTGGGTGTGGTCCTGGATGGGTGGGCCTCTCTGCACCTGGTTCTCTGCTCCCTTATCATGAATCTTGTGGGTACCTGTGCTGCCTTTTAGTCCCCTAAGCCTGATTTCTTCCTAGTCTGAGCCTGTTGCAGCTGGTCACAGCTGGTCTTAGGAAACCAAACCACCCTGAGTCTGAGACTTTCTGCTCTGCTGAGGTCCTCCATCACCAGCTCTGAGGCTGGGCCATCTCTACCTGGCCAGGCTTCTTTAGCAGCAGACTCAGCCACCCCACAACAGTGGCCTTGTCCTTGGGCCATCCTGCCTGACTGAGCTGCAGCAGGGTTCAGCTTTGTAACCAGCTAGTGACATTTGTCAGGTGGTGGGGGCTAAGCTTGGTCCACCTGGAGACAGTTGGTAACATCTGAAGATACTGTTGGTCAGACCCACAGGTATTCTGCGTACTGAGTCCAGGATGCCGGGATCCACAGAGCACAAAGCAGCCCATGACAACCAACTAGAACAAATGCCCACAGGGCTGAGGTGGGGAAAACGAATCTTAGCCAGCTAGAGTCACCCTCCACCCACCTGGTGCATCCAGTCTTAGCCCACAACTTTGCCTATCACTCCCCACTCCCCTTTCACATTCCACAAGCCCAAGCAGCTTGGGTGAGGGAAGCAGAGTCCTGACCTGAAGGGAACCTAGGGCCAGGCCTCCACTGCCCAGTTCACCAGCAGAAAAACAGGCCCACAGAAGGTACTCTCTGGCTGGCTAAGTCTTCAGCCCCTCCCGAACTTCTGGCCCTTGAGTGTCTTCCACAGCAGTGAGAAGCTGGGACAGAGGGAATGTGACCTGCCTGGGTCAAGCCCCAGCCAGTGAGAGTACAAGGGGAGGAGCCAAGCTCTGAGGCCCCATCCTGACCTAGATGGCTGTCCTCAAACCAGGAACTGGATGCAGACCACAGGGGATTCTGGACTCATGATGCTACAGAGGGACAGTCACCTGCGCATTATGTCACAGAGTGAGCACAGGAAATGCCAAGATGGATCTAGAAACCAAAACCAAAACCTCCAGGCCCTTTGGCCAAACAGAAATGCAACCATCACCTTCCGGGGAGCAGACCTGTTGTCTCCATGAACAAGCCCTGAGAATCTCAACCAGATACTTCACCCCTGGACTCACGCTTCCTCACATGACTTCCTCACACATGGGTGGAGAGTGACTGCCCTGCAGGAGGTGAACAATGGGACAACCCCCCCACAAAAGTTTGCTACAGGGCTGGAGAGATGGTTCAACAGTAGTCAGCAGTGGCTGCTCTTCCAGAGGACCTGGGTTCAAGTCCCAGCACCCACATGGAAGCTCACAACTGTCTGTAACTCTTATTCCAGGGGATCCGATGCCCTCTTCTGATTTCTATGGGTACCAGGCACACCTGTGGTGTGCAAACATAAATGCAGGCAAACACTTAAACATATAAAATAAATAAATCTTTAAAAAAAAAAGAGTAGTTTCTGGTTTTAGATGCCTGGAGAAGGAAGTGGCAAGGAGTCTCTACCTCACTCTCTCCATCTTGTTCTCTCTGCAGCTTACTTTTTCAAGGAAGCCTGAAGACCCCTCCCTCCACCGGGCAGTGCTGTGGGAGGCTTCTCTCTGGACGATGGGTATCCTGAGATCATGGGCCGATAGAAGCATTTATCCCCAGAACAGGAACACAGCAGCAGCAGACTGAATCAAGACACTCTGAGAGATAAACCGAGGCCCGGAGACTGAAGCAGCTTGCCTGAATTAAGATATATTCAAGCCTCGTGCCCACACACCAGGGTGGGAAGTCGAGGGTATCAGGGCAAATTGGCATACAGTCACGAATGGACCCACACACGGCACCCTACGGTTGGTCACTCTAGTGACGCACACACCCAAGCATCCGCTTAGGGGCTATCAGCTCCTGTCTGGGCTCCAGGTGTGATGTAGAGGCCACCAAGATCTATCTCACTATGGCTGCTACCAACTCAGACCCCTGCTCCTGAGGCCCATGCCCAGGTTCATCTTTCTTGCTCAACCTCAAAATAGATCCCTGCTCCTGATTTACAGATATGGGGATCAGGTCAGGGGGGTGGGGTCAGGTGCCCACCGTCTAGCCTGTAAGTGGCACCCGCAGCTTTCTGGAGCAGTCCCTCCCACTGGAAGGCACTGTGGAGCCTGACTTAGACGGCTGGCCACCAAGGCCAACAAGGTAGAAAAAGCGCACGAGGGGGGTCAGGCCCCTTATTCTTGGAGCCCATCTGAACAGACCGTCTTTCTAGCTCCCGAAGAGTCACTTCCACGCCCCTCGGGACTTCCCAGGAGTCTCTGCGCCCTAGTGTCTAACCGGGTCCACTGCAAAGTGTCCCTTGGACTGAGCA
>CABHPP010127586.1:0-12916 GCA_902168425.1 Peromyscus attwateri | reverse complement strand
TCTCTCTCTCTCTCTCTCTCTCTCTCTCTCTCTCTCTCTCTCTCTCTGCGTGTTTAAAGGGGCAGCATTTCTGTCTGAAAAATGAGTGCCTGGATTGAACACACAATGGGGTTGCCACTGGGCCCGTGTGCTGGCATCTCACCGAGTATAAACACCCATTATCTCACAGGGTGCTCTCTCCCCTCATCCTCTCCTAACTAGAAGCTCTTGCAGGGGACTGGGAGGGCTCTTCTTGTCTCTAGCAATACAGCCTGGGGCTTCCTCCATGTGGGGTCTAGTACCATCCAGGGGCTGGGGATGAATGCATCCGGGGAAGACCATCGGAGCAGCTGGGTCTAGACCTGTGGGGGCTGGCTTGATTTTCTTACCTTTTGTCCATCCGAGTAGATGCCTGGTTCATCTCACTGTTGGCGATGAAGTTTCGGATCTCAGAGAAGTAGGAATCTTCCTTCTCATCTAAAAGTGCATGGTTGTCCGACTCGGAGGTGGGGGAGGAGGCGCTGGTACCCAGATGGTTCGTGAGCACCCCAGAGTGCTGGCTCACTGTGGAAGGGCTGAGGGTCAGGGGCATTCTGGGTGCATCAACCCCACCCACTCCCCCCATGCCAGTGTGCACTTGGGGTGGTCTCAGGGAACCGTGTCTTAGAGAGTTGTTTGAGGGGTGGAATTGCCCCTTCCCTGCCAGCTCGCTTCCCTTGCCCATCCTCCGCTGCGCCCCACACCCCACCAACCTGGTGCTCCCTCATGTTCATGCTTCTTCAGGTGCCGGTCCAGGTTGGTCTGCTGCCCAAAGCAGCGGTTGCACAGGTGACACTTGAACGGCTTCTCCTTATTGTGGATGTTCCTCACGTGCCGCTGGAGGTTCGAGGAGATGCTGAATGACCGGTCACAATACTTGCACCTGGAAAACAGGTGCACCTTGCCTCAGAGGAGAGGAGAGCAAGTGTGGTGGGACTCGGACAGGGCCAGACCTCTGTCTCTATGGCAGCTGTATCCACTGTGGAGTCCCTGAGGCCACATGACTACCCAGCTGGAGAGTTCAGATGTGTCCCAGGGTTGCTGTCTCTAGAGACATCTAGGTCCTGTTTAAATTGCCCCTGAGCAATTTAAATTGGAGGGAGTTAGATGCAGTGTGAGATGACATTCTCCAGTTAGCCTCAAGAGGGCAGCCTTGAAACATGGAAAGCTGCAGACTCTGCTGGCAGCTACCCTGAGATGGGAAAGCAGTCTTCAATCTTCTCTATCGCAGGAAGGCCTGCCTCTGGCTCCTCTGACTGAAGA
Source organism: Peromyscus attwateri (assembly GCA_902168425.1). NCBI lineage: Eukaryota > Metazoa > Chordata > Mammalia > Rodentia > Cricetidae > Peromyscus > Peromyscus attwateri. The sequence goes on along the minus strand of CABHPP010127586.1, from coordinate 11,635 downwards.
CCTTGGGCAAGCCCCATCTCACTTAGGGACTCAGTGTGACTATCTAATGTTCTTAGCAGCCCTGAAGGTTAGGTGGGGGCTTTTGGCCTTGTGGCCTTGACCACTGAGGCCAACTGGTGGCCATGCTAGCCCCTCAAGGAACCACCAGCTCCTTCGTGCTCAGATTATTGCCATGTCCCCACTAGGTTGACCAAGCAATCAAATTAGAAAAAAAAGATACTAGCAGCCAGCATGCATTTTATCAGAAATCCTGGCGCAGTTAGAGGCCGTGGGCAGTGTGCATGCGTATGCCCCCAGGTGCGGCCTCGGTGGCCCGAACAGCAGAGAACAGAGGCCTGCTCTCCCACAGTGTTATAACAGGCCCAAGCAACACCCACAACAAAGAAACAGAGCCCGAAACAAAGAGTAGAGAGTGATTTAAGAAGGAACCTTCCAAGCTCTGCAGCACAGATGAGCTGCCTCGCAAAGGAGCAACGTCTGCATTGTGGGGAGTCTGAGCTGTGCATGGATGACAGGGCTTCCCGAGGGCCTGTTCACACAGGCAGACCCTGCAGCAGCAATCCCAACGCCATGTTTTTTTTTAATTGCATATATGTGCATGCATGCAGCGAGTGTGTGAGTGTGAGTGTGTGTGTGAGTGTGAGAGAGAGAGAGTGTGTGTGTGTGTGTGTGTGTGTGTATGTGTGTACAAGTGTTCAGGAATATGAGCATATACCTGTGGAACTGGCCATCAGTATGACTTTTGGGTGCTTATCTGGATCTATAGGCACACAGCCCTTGAAAACTATGTTTGTGTGACTGTGTATTTTCACATCTTAGAAATGAGTCCTGCCAAGTGACAGTACAACACACAAGATTGCCAGTGCCAGTGCCATGAGACAGGCTGCCCCCCTTTCTGGAGCCAGAGCCTGTGATGTCACCCTCAGGGAGGACAAAGATGGGGGCTTTTCTTCACCCACAGTGTGACTTTTCTAAATACAGCAGCCTGGCATTCCTATGGGCCCTACCCCACTGAGATGGGGCTGGTGGCCTGCTCTAGAGTAGCACTCTGGTCACAAGCCTTTGTCATGTGGTTGAGGACATGCCTGAGGACACCAAGGACACAGCCAGGAGGGGCTGTGTCAAAGCTGCTTTTATAGCATTGTGTTGTCCAGTACAGAAGGGGCCAGGCCCAGAGACTAAGATTGGAGGTCTGTGTGGGCTGTGTGGGCCCCTGCCCAGGGTGTCTGATGGATCGGATCATGTTCTGTGACAGGTTGTGTGTCTGCATGTGTTTCTGTTCCTGTTGAGTGCAGAACCTTTGAGGATTGCAGTTATTAACTTTGCCCTTGGATGCTCAGAGCCTGCAAGTCCAGAGCCTGGACATCCTCTGGTCCCTGACTGCCAGATAAAACCGAGGAAGTAAGGCCCTAGAGAATGGGAGGCTGCTCTGAGGGACCCTCCCTCCTGCCCAGGCTCTTCCTTCAGGCTTGACCACAGCTGACAGACACTCCCAACCTTGAGTTCTTGTGTTGATCCCCTTATTCGGTTCCTGGAGTCTCCAGCCTTGCCCGAGGCCAGGCTCCCCCTGGCTCCTTTCATGGGTCTTCATGACCTAGCTTCTTCTCTGAAGCATAGGCACGAGCCTCTATCTTAGGTTGTCCTGAGTGGCCTCTAGGCCATGTGGGTATCCTTGATCACAGCATTTCTTCCCACAGTCTGGGAAGCAGCCCGACTCATGTGGCCACCTGCAAAGTATGCTCTGGAGGTATCCCTGTTGGTTTTCTTTGCCTGAGCAATAACAGACCTCAGTCCTTCATGCTCTGCAGCCTCCTGCCGATGCAAGAGCTCAGAAGGAATGTCACCTCTCACCTGCACTCACCCCACACCCTAAAACATATAGACACCTTAGTGGAGGCAGGCCCAGGTCTTCCTGCTCTTTGGGGGTCATTGCTCAGGAAAGGAAAACTTGATTTGCAACTGCCCATGGGACTGGGAGTTCACTCCACCAGGATGAGAATTTTCTGCAGATGCTGTAGGTCAGCCAGGCAGCCCCGTCTGCTTGTCTGTCTGAAGCATTTTCACAAAGTTCTTCTTTTTTTTAAATTTGGTTCCTCAGAAAATGCAGAGACACTTTGACAGGTCCCCCCTCCCCACCCTAGATCTGGCATAGACTCCTAAGCATGGGAGTGCTGGGATGAAGTGGGGATGCTGGCAGAGGGAGGCTGCAGGGGTAAAGACTCGCACAGAGCTCTGGAGCCAGGATGGGCTGCGTGTTCTGTCTGCTTGCTGTGTTCTGAACGTAGCCTCTCCTTGTTCTAATCTAAATAAATGGCCCAGGCAGAGACATCCACTTGAAATTTAGGGGAGCAGAGAGCCCAGGGCTGTGAGGGAGCAGAGTTCACCCAGCAGCTGGGCTCTGCACTGTGAATAAGCTGACAGGCAGTTAGGGAAATTTACAGCTGTGCCACAGAAAGCAACACACCATTGTGCTCACAGAAATGAGAGGGCACAGGCAGCCCAGCAGAGAGCTCTGGGAGGACCTTGCTGTGACCATGCCTGTGGCAGTTCCAGGGAAGTGTGGGATGCACAAGGCAGGAGAGGGTGAAACCATGCCTCTCGGCCTCCAGGCAGCAGCATCTTCCCCGAGACACAGGAGGGCTACCACCAGGACTTCATCATTTTAAAAGTGAGGACAGAAAAGGAAAGAAGAGATTAAGAATGTTCTAAGAATAAAAATAAATAAGGAAGTGGCTTGCAGGAGTCACCTGCAGCCCTGCTGGACACCGTCGGCTTTCCTAACACAGGACGCGGAGCGGGAGCTGGGAAGAGAATGAAGGCAACACAACTGCACTCTGGGAGGTGCGCATCCCTGGAGCGGGAATCACAGGCCTGACCAGGAGTTCCAGGTTGGTCCAGGAAGGCTTGCATCCACATATGATGCAGGCTACGCCCGACAGCCAGGAGAGCCTCTACAGCTTTTTCATTCTCAACTCAATTTTTCCATTTTAAAAATTTTAATTAAAAATTTATATGTATGTGAGTGCATATGTGTATACATAGTCAGGTGTATATGCTAGTGTGTGCATGCATGTATATATGCATGTAAGTGTACATTTGTGTGGAGGCCAGAGGTTAACACTGGTGTCTTCTATTATTGCTTTCAACCTTATTTTTTGAGGGTCTCTCCTTGAAACTGGATCTCACTAGACTGTCTAGCCAGAAAATTCCAGGGATGTTCCTGTCTCTGTCCAGCTAGCACTGAGGTTACAGGGACATACTGCCATGCTCAGCTTGTATGTGGGTGCTGGGGATCTGAATGCAGGTTCTCACGGTTGCAAGACCATCTTCCCCAGCCCCAGCTGATCATGTCTTTCCACCTCTGCAACCCAAGTTCTATAGAGCCTAACATGCTGGAGTTTTAGGATGTAAGCATGCCATTAAGTATGTGTTCTCCAGCTTCAGGCAAAGATTTCAAAGCCAGGAGAAGTTGTGTGCTAAGGACTGCTTCCTGCCTGGAGTGTGTGGGAAAGCTGTCTCTGGGGAAAGCAGAGGCCAGCCTGGTCAAGACACAGAGACACGTGTGAAATGGGGGGATTTCTGAGGGCTTCCTCATCACCCAAGCCAGCCCTCTTCATGTTTCTTGGGAAAGTCCCAGCCTCTGAAAAGTGCATACACCCACATGTGCACACACAGTGACCATGCACACATGTGCTGACACTGAGGTGGGCATCATACTTAGGTCAAGTATACCAGACCTTTGCCCTGTGCAGTGGATTTCTAGGATGGGCTATGCTTTCTCCTGTTACAACTTAAACTCCTTCCAGTTATCAAAGCAAGACCAAGGTCCCCAGTAGTATCAAGAGGCAAGCTGCACGCTTTAAACCCCTCGGCGAAGGCCTGCCTCGAGCCAGATAAAGTCAGGATTTGCAACACAAACTTGCAAAGCAATTATTGTTACCAAAGTCGAAACTCTCAGATTGGAGAGAGCAAAAGAAATCAATGATAATTAAATTCTTCTATAAACACGGCCCCTACCCTCTGGGGGCTCTTAGCACGACACGCTGTCCAGGAGTCGGCTCTCATTACAGAAAAAACACAGGGCTCGTTTTCTGGGCGAGGACCAGACCAAATAAATCTTTCTGTTGCTCGCCTTTGTTAAGTTGTAAGTCACCATTTTCAGAGAGTAGACGAGGGGGGCTACGTGTCAGGGAGGGCTGGGAGGCATGGGGCACAGAACCAGAAGATCTGTCGTTCATTCTGCTAGCACAGACGAGGGCCTGCGGCCACCAGAGACGCTCTGTAAACCTGAATGGGGCTCGGGGGTCACAACACACGCATACCCACATGGGATCCCTGCCGCAGGGAAGGCAGCACACGGACAGAGTCCTCAGGGCTCTGCCATCATGTGACTACTTCCTGGTGACACAAGGTCTGCATGGGCACCGTACAGGAGTGTGATGCCATCGGTCTGAAACCGAGCTAAACTTGTTCTTTCCCAAAGCCTCCGCCAGCTAGACACACCCCAGAATGTGTTGGTAAACTGGTCCTGGCTGAGAAGTGGCCATGTCCCTGTTTGTCTCAGGGTGACAACTGCCTGAGTTCTGTTTAAAAAGGCCTACTCCCTGACTGGGAGCACAGGGCAAGAAAAGGCGGCATCCTCAGCTCTTCTTGTGCAAAAAAAAAAAAAGGCTCAAGGACACAAAGGACAGGGACCTGGGGCCAGGGGCCAGAAGAGTAGGCAACAGTGGCCTGAGGTCCCAAACCTTGGAGAATCTCAGGACACCTCTAAGCTGTAATGCCTCAGTTCTGAAGTCGGGATAGTAAGATCCATTAGGAGGCTGCTCCGAGTCATCAATGATTCCCATATCCCAAGATACTGTGTGGCCCACTCTCTACTTCAGCGACTTGGCCTCCCACTCAGAGCTGCTGCAGAGGATCAAGGGCACCCCATATCCGTTAAGAGATTATACTTGGGGAGGAGGTGGCTATGGTCCTCATGACAGGGACAAGATTGGACGGGGCTGGCTAAGGTTCTCCCCTGTGGAGAATCCAGCTTCCAGTCACATCTCTCTCTGATTTTGACTGCTTGCCCTGGCTGACACTTCAGCTACAGGAGAGGAGAGGTCTCCTACATCTTCTTTTGGGAGCATGGAAGGAACCTTCCAGAAATTTCCTGGACACTTCCTGCCTCATCCTTACACTATTCCAGGGAGCTGGAGGGTGGTGGGCCAGGAGATAAGGGAGAGGATATCAGAGCCAGGTCTCACTGGGCACTGTGGCTCCTGTCCACTGCCCTTCTGGTGGCCGCAGCCCTGTGGGTATATCTGAATGTAGGCGTCCGCTCAGAGCAGGGAACTAAGGGTGCGTGGAAGAGAATAGGGACAACCCCTCTCTAACACTAGGTGGCTCCTACCTGTATGGCTGTTCCCCAGTGTGTGTCCTCAGATGTCTTGTGAGATTCGCAGATCTGGGGAAGATCTTGCCACAGTACCTGAGGCAGAGGGAAGAGAGGCATTAGGGTGGTCCACACTGCCCTTTTCCAGATTTCTCTTCATCCAGAGCCCAGCCCAGAGGCTTTAGACTTGGTGGTAGGACCTGTCAATGCCAGACTCCTACTTCATTATCTGCTCTTTGCCTTGAGCCCAGACATCTCACAAAGCACAGGGCAGAGGGACCAGCATCACTCCCTCAGTCTGGGGGCCTGGGAGCATGTCCTCCCAACACCGTGAGCAATGGTAGAAACTGTAGTACCGGGCTCACCATCCTTCCTAGTGCTCTGGCTAATGCTGACCAGCTGTGCTCCTCTGGCTTCTGAGCTCAGGCAGGTGAAGCTAAGTTTCACATTGGGCTCAGGTGACACAGCACAGTGGACGGTTTTAGAAGCTCTACCCACGTTACTCACGTGTAAACGATGACAACAAGCAGACAGTATGCTCACCATGCTTTACCGTGACTGCAACTCTGGCCTCTACCAGAAGCAGGTTCACAGCCACAGGTGTGTGCGGCCCCTTCCCACTAGCACCCAAGGGGCCCTCGGCGTCTCACCTGCATGTGTATCTCTCCTTGCCCTTCCTGAGGATGGGATCCGAGAGCGTTGGGGGTGGGGACCGGAAGTTGAAGGGGTGGTGAGGCAGGGGCTGCAGGGAGCTGCCTGAGTCGGCCTTCATGGCTGCAAAGCTTTCCAGCTTCTCTGTCATGGTTTCTATGGCTGACATCTGCAGGTATGGAGAGAGCAGAGGTCAAGTAATCAGCCTAGCTGTTATCTGTCTTCAGAGAGTGGGTACCTGGGGTCCTTGTGTCTCTAATGGTATCTGTAACCCTCAGATAGCCATTGGAGGCAGGGCCATAGCTTATTCTGTCCTTGTCCTTAGAACTGGAGCTATAGTCCAGGGTTTTCTGGAGTGGTTCTTTAAACCTGGTAGGCAGAATCTGATTCTAACTCCAGGCTAATCAGGCTCCACAGAGACTCAAGGCTTTGGTAACAGGGGCACTGATCACGAAGCTGCACCTCTCCCATTTGTCCCAGGGCACCACAGGAGGCCGAGGCAAGGGCCAAGAGAAAGAGGAGTCAAAGAAAGACATGGAACAGTTTCCTGGGCCCTGTTATAAGTTGTGACAAGGTGTCCTGGTCCTCAGGAATGTACATGCCTCTGCTAAACATTTATCCCAGAGGGCCGGTTTTGTCTGGCAGACCACAGAGACGGGGCTGGTGAGGGTAGGCAAAGGAAGACAGGAGTGGGGCAGGTATAGGTGGAGATAGATGTAGAGGAAAAAGGTTCAGGCTCTTCAAGTGCTGTGAATGTTGGGAGAGTCTAGGCCTAGAGGAGGACCCCAGATCCCTCACCAATGGAGCATGGGTGAACAAGAAGAGAAGGTGTGACCCCCTCACCCAGGCTCCTCACTCATGGCCAGCTGCCTCTGCTCAGTGCTAGCTCCCTGCACAAGGCACTTGTTCACTGATGTCAGAACCTGGGACCCAGCTGCCCATGGATGAACAAAGGCACAGGGCTGTGATCCTTCTGCATGGCTCCAGTCACTCAGCCCTTCAGCACCTTGTTGGAATGCCCAAAGCATCCTCGTGGGCTCTGTCTGTTGGGCACTGCCAACAGGGAACAGAGGCTTTGTACTACTGCTTCTTGGAAGACATTTGTTATCTGGGGAAACGACAGTAGGGCTGTAATAGAAACCCACAGAAAGCAGTTGAGTGGACACTATGCCCAGGAACAGTGGTGAGCCTCTGGACAGCTCTGCGCAGGCTACAGAGATTCGGGCCTTGCCCTGTTGAGATGGGACTAACACATGACCCTCAATAGAACTCGCCACACCCACTCTTTGCAGCCCATGCTCACTGGTGGGCAGATGGAAACTGCCTTGCTCTCTAAGCTACCGCCCAGCTCCTCTAGAGCCTTTTCCAAAGCCTGAAAGATGGATCCTCAGGGTGACACTGAGGTCTTTGGCACAGCAGTAACTGCCTACCTCCCCACAGGTCTTGATGATAGCCTATGAACATAGAGACTCCTAAGGCTCCCAGGCTTGGCAAGGAGCTGCTTTGGGGCATGCCCACTTTGCCTGCACCCAAAGAGCTTCACATTCATATGTCAAGTCTCAGGCCCAGAAGGGCTTGGTGATGATGGGGCTGGGCACTGGAGGGCACAGGTTATTCAATGCCGCAGCATAGTAGTAATGTCTGTTTCATGAAAACCTTTCCATGGTTACCAGGCTCTTTCTGTCTCAGTGACAGACAGCCTATCAGACCATTTAACTGGTAACCATAAGTCATCTCTTTTCTGCCTCTTCATCCTGGCTCTGGGCCACAAGGGCAGGCAGGGAAGGTAGGCTCACAGGAGCAGTGGGCAGAAGAGACAATGGGCAGCCGGCCCCCCACAGGCCTCTCTTCCTCAGGCCGGGTGGGTCCTGCCTGCCTGGCCTGCTCTGCCCCATCAGACATTCCCGTGAGCTCCTAGCGCAAACACAAACACCGGATGCGCCTGGCTGGCTTGTCGACTTTTTCCAGCCAGCCCTGGGAAAATTGGGGGAAGCTATTAACCAAACTCTGAGGCCCGATGGAACAATGGGAGCTCTAAGTTTAGCTGTGAACTCAGCCAGGGTACAGGTTTCACAGACTGGGCTTGCTCAAGGCGGGAAGCTCAGGGAAGAACAATGCTCTACGCGGGGCTTTTGGCCTGAAGATTCGCTGGTGGTGAGGGAGGCTTAAGGGCTATGACCTGCAGCTCATAGGAGGGGACAGACCTCTAGCATTGAGAACAGGGCAGGACCCTTGGAGGACTTTCCCTTGGGCTGTGCCCTTCCTGGGTGGGGGTGGGGTGGATAAGCATGTGGCCTGGGTGCACAGGCAGAGACCTTAGCAGGCTGGAGGGGTCTATACTCCACTTCCTGACTGTGGGGCTCTCCGGCTTCCATGGAGCTCCTTGGGAATGGCTCGGCTTCCCTCTGTGTTCTCTCTGCTCCTTCCTGCTTAGTCTTGCCCCTGCCTCTTTCCACGAAGGCCTGTCCTTCCTCGGGTCCTTTCACTGAAGCATGCTAAGGTATCATCCACCCCAGGAACACCAGCCCCAGGGTTTCCTTATGTCCAAGACTATGATCCTCTTGCCATCCTGCACCAGGTGTATAGCCCTTCCTAGGGCCTGGGACCCTCCCAAGCATGGGCCCCAAGCATAAGCCCCAAGCATGGGCTCCAAGCATGGGCTCCAAGCATGGGCCCCAAGCATAAGCCCCAAGCATGGGCTCCAAGCATGGGCCCCAAGCATGGGCAAGAGGCCCCTAGACAGATCCAAGGGCTTCTCTATGAGAACCCACCCTTCCCCATGTTCTCCAGCTTCACAGTGACCCATGGGACCTGCAGAGAGTCCCCCTCTGCCTCCTGGGAACCAGAACCTGAGGCCCAGAGCTTGTTCATGTGGGGTCAAAGTACACCCATCTCGGATGCCCACTGTGGTTGTTACCTGGGGGTGGAACAACAGTGGGGATGGCCGCAGGTACTTCTCTTTCAGGACTCCCACGGGGTCTGTCACCTTCCGCTTTTCTACCCTGCTGGACAGCAACACAGAGGGTTACATACCCCACTGAGCCACCTGTTCCTTGGCAGCATGTCTGTGCCGGGTTAATCGTGAGGTGCTGTGGAGGTGGCAACAGAGCTGCACAGCCTACTCCGACATGAATTCACTGGGCCCTGAGGACAGTGGGGACAAGGCCCAGCTGTCCACTTGCCAGATTCCCATTATCCCGTTACCTACTCAGTGGTTCCTTCACACACTTTCCAACTTCTTTTAGTCCCCCTGTACCCCTTCAAACAGCTATCACCTCTTGTGTACGATGGTACGTTTGGTGCTGGAGTGTAGATGTTCTTCGGAGGCTTCATGTGCACCAGCCTCCTACCCACTGGCTGGCCATGCCTGGGTGGTGGGGGCTGCCCTCAGGGTCTCCAGCACACCCACAAGTTACTCTGCATCACTCCAGGGGCTTGCTGCCTACACCTCAACTAGCCTTTCCTGCTGGTCACTGGCCCAGTACACTTTGCCTATTTGTGCTCACAAATGTAGGTTTCTGTCCTGCGGAAGTTACCAGAGACTTCCTACTGCAGCCAGGCAGACAGTACCGGAAAACCCTCAGTGACTGCTGGAGATTGCAATTCTAGAATCTTCCTCAAGTGTCAGCAACAACTTGTTAGACATTAAATCTCCATGGTCAGTGCAAGTGGCAGCCAGGTCCTTTCTTTTGCCCCCACAATTCCCAGCAAAGGCAGCACTCCTGTCTCAGGCACTGGTGGTGCAGAAGTCCAAGAGGAGTTTTGTTCAAACCCGCTGACCCTCTTGCCCCCAAGACACCAGAACAAGCTGTTCCTAAGTTGCTCACTTGCATCCCTCCTGAGCCTGGTCTTGCCTACCCTTCTACCAATTGATGCCATTGTTTCCCTGCCTTCCAGGGTACAGCAGCCAGAGAAGCATGGTGACTGCCAAAGCGGTACAGAAGGAAAGCACAGCAGCTCTAGGTCCCCAGAGGAGACTCAAGTCCTGTCCATGGGACAGTGAGGAAATCAAGGCTAAGAACTGCTGTGGCCATAGGAAGGGCTTTGCGAAGGGGTGGAGATAAATACCAAGACACTTGGCTCTTGGCAAGAGTTGTCAGCCTGCGGCTTCACTCAGGTAACTAAGGCCCGCCTGCTGCAAGGAGGGGTCTCTCATGACAGTGTTCAGCCTTCCAATCATCTAGCAATGGTGACTCTGGCAGAGAAAGGGAGCCAAGCAGCAGGAGGGGAGCCTTGATGAACCTAGCGTTGTGACAGTGGAGTAGCTCAGGACCCTCCTTATGGTCTGGCTGCACTCTGTCCTAGTCTCCTGGGCCTTCACCTGGAGGGGATTCTGAAAACACACATATTTGTCCACCATGACTAGACCCGTTGTGCAGAGGACCCACACTGAGGTGCATTGCTGCTGTTCCCACTGAGCTTGTCTGTCTGCAGAAGCTTGTCCAGCCCCTCCAGTGGACACAGTCTTACGTCCTAAGGACAAGCATTGAGCCTAGCTTCTGGACATTATGAGTAGAGACTACAGGAGAATGTAAATGGAGGCTCTGGGGTCCTGTGGTCAGTTCCCATGATTCTCCTCTCTCAGACTGACCATGGATTCTTTGCCGCTTACAGAAATCATATGAGGTTCATCAGTCTGGTAGAAGGGACGGGCAGGAGATGGAAGAAAAGGCCGGAAGGGGGCTCAGGCAGAGTTCCCTCAGGCATGGGGTCTAGCCAGAAGGCTCTGTTTGTCTCCTAGTACCTGCCCATGTTCTGTATGAGTCCATGGGGCAGCCGGTGCCTCTTGCTTCCTGCCTTAGAAGAGCACTGACTAGTACTTCCGCCTCTCTTTCCTCTCTGGAGCCTCAGCATTTCCTCATGTAAGCTGTGGGAGGCACATTTTCTAAGAAACACCTGATGGATATCTTTCTTGTTTCCTGGGATTATGAAGCCAGAATCCGCCAGAAAACAGAAGCATGCCAGGTGGGGAAGCTGCAGCCTGGGGCCTGAGTAGGTAGGTACCTGTAGGTGCAGCTGTCCAGTCTGCCTTGCTTGGGATTTTCTCACAGATTTATCACCTGCTAGCCTCTCTCAGAGCTGTGGGTCTATCCCCAGTCCTCACACCATGGCCAGCCCCAAGGAGACACATGTTCCCTGAACATCTCTCGATGCATGCTCACACAATGTGCACAACATGCCTGCAAAGCAGGGTCAACGTCCAATGCATGACCCTCTTCTTAGGATTACCCTCTTCTTACTCCCTGTGACTCCTCCCATGGCAAAGTAGGTGACATATGCTGGCAGGGTTAGGGCTCCAAACATGGAAACTGGCTCTGCTTCCCAAGCCCACCTGCCTCTTTGGGCGGCTCAGTGCCTTCCCTAAGTCACAGTAGACTCAAACTGGCCCTTCATTGGAACCAGTAGCAGAGAGGCAAGAATTCTGCCCTACCAGGACCAGCTCCTTTGCTAGGTCCCCTCATGTGGCTCTAGGGTAGTGTGGGGCCACAGGGCAATCTCAGGAGAGTAGAGCTGCAGGGAGATGGAGTAAGTTCTCAAGAGGTAGAGTAGGTTGTACTGACTTCGTGGAGGGCAGAGATTAGTTCCAGAAAAGACAGCTGACGAGGG
>CABHPP010127585.1:1812-15208 GCA_902168425.1 Peromyscus attwateri | reverse complement strand
GGCAACTTCAATGCTTCTCATAAGAAGATAGGAAACATCTATTTCTTTACTTGGATGATTGCACAAATGCATTTCACAGAGAAATCACAGCTATCCGTTCTGTTCCTATCTATGCATTTTTAACTCTAAGCACCGTTGCATCTCACTGGGATTCTTCTACACCTTTACTGCATCAGATAGGGTAAGAGCAAGATGTAAATGTCTCTACTTTTCAAAGAATACAAAGCATTGGAATGACTCCTTAAGGACAATATGCTTTGTATAACATTAGCAGTGACTCCAGAGCATATTTGGCTTTGCATTGTTTTGCTCAGCATCTTGGTGGTTGTTCAGTCTGTGGAAATATATAAAGTACCATTGCTCCAGTGATAGTCTGAAGTCTTTCCAGGCAGTTACATTCCAAACATAATTAAAAATAATCCAGTGCCTCTAGACAAGCTGCATCCTTTTCATTTTAAATGATTATTTTATAAAAGAATATATTAATTTTCCATCAGAGATTTATTTATCAGTCAAATAAATTCAACCTCTTATCTATTGGGATATTTTAGAATAAACTTCTATTTTCATTTGAAAAATCATTAATTTAAATTTATATTACCCTTATTTATCAGCTCGTGTTCTGCAATGTCTCAACCCTGATAAAGGCATCTAGAAACTTTTCACACTGCTTAACCTGATTCCTGAGATAAGGAAATAGGAACCAAGATGGAAAATGCCTTGTTAGCTGCATTTAACAATGGTAATAGATAACATTATCACTCTTAATTGACTTAACAGAAGTGGAATATTCCCCAAATATCATCTTGATATTTTAGGTCTTAGTAAAATGGAGAGATGAATGCCTCCTTTTGAAGGTACACAGAAAAGTGTTTTTAGGAGTATTCAGATCATAGTTCTGCAAAGTGTAGTTCAGTGACGACTGTGACTTTATTTCTCCCAGCCAGGGTAGGCAATATATCAGCTGCCATTCTGCCAGCTCTTGAGGCAGACTTTATAGGTGATACCTGTCAAATAGTGAGTGTTTCATGCTCTAACCCCACCCTTAATATTTGACAAATTAAAAATTCACATTTAGATGAAAAACCAATTAGAATACTTATCATTCAGCTAACTCTTGCTAGCTGCTACCCCAGGTCTATTTCTACACTGTATTATTTTAGTTAAGCATCTTTGGGTAAGAAAGTAAGAGTAGCCATCCAGAAAACATCAAAGACTGACAACAATACAATAAAACATAATCATTATGAACACTATTGGGACATATACTAATGGAAGCACTTTAGACAACATATGAGTGAAGAAAATTATGTGCATATATACATAGAAATATAGATATACGCACAGATAGAGATATTCATATACCTACACAAATGGACTCTTATTGACCATGAAGAATCCAAATATGTCATTTGAAGGGAAATAGACAAAACTAAAGATTATCATGCTGTGTGAAGTCCTGTGGATTGAGAAGATAAATATCCTGTTTATATATAAGAAGACTAGTTTACCCACATAATCATACACACTATATAAAAGAGATAAATTTGTTATTCTTTTATTTGGTATAATAAAAAATGTATTCATTTTGAAAGCTGTGGTGACACACCTTGGTGTTTTCTGTTCAGGCTATCATGCCAAAACCGTTCCAGGAAGAGTGTCTTACCAAAGATAGATATGTGTTCCTTTCAGTTCTTTAGGCTACACACCCACATTTGGGGCCCAGCACAGGCAGGGGTGACAATATCCCTTGAAGCATGGATGACGTCTGTCCTTCCTGATTTCCACACATGGTTTAAAAGGCCCAGAGAATTATCTAAGACTCCCTTTTATAGGGCTACTCACCCTATTTACAACATATCATCTCCAAGATATAATTTTATCCCAAAGGCCTACTTTGTAATGCCATGTTCTTTCAGGTTATGATTTGAAAGTGTGAATGAGAAGAGGCGGAGTCCATCCTTTGTACCAGCTTTTCACATAATTTCTTTTATTACTATGGAATTAGGAAAAGCTGATCAGCATAAAACATAAAAAGAAAACGTAATAGTCATAAAGAGTGTGCTTATGTGATTAACAGTTCATGACCTTTCTATCATATCCATTCAAATTCACTGTTTTTTACATTTCCTTCCTCTTTGAGGAACAAGTTTGAAGATCAGAATTAATCTACTCCAAGAAAGTTAATAAAGATACATCTGCCAGACATCCTTTACATTCCGTTTATTCTCATTGAATAATTTAAACAAAGAAAAGAGAAGTCAGATATATCACTCAGGAGTTAAGAGTACTAGTTGGTCTTCCAGAGGACCTGGGTTCACTTCTTGGCATCCATAAACTGACACCCATCCATCTCTAACTCTAGTTCCTAGGGATTTGAGGCCTTCTCCTGACTTTCTTAGGCACCAGGCATGCACAGGGTGCACTAAAATACATACAGGCAAGGCACTGCACACATAAAATAAAAATAATAAATCTTTTTAAAGAAAAGGTAAAAAAGGAAGAAAGAAAAGAGGAAAATAATGTGGTTGGTATGATGGCTCAGTGTGTAAAAGAAAGTAGTGGTCCAATTTTAATGACTTGAGTTTGAGTCTCAGAATCCAGACAATGCATTGGAAATAGTAGCATACATCTATAATCCCGGCACTCTTTTTTTTTTAGATGATTATGTGATGTTTTATTAAGAAATCCTTTATTCATTTTACATATCAATCACAGATCCCCCTCTTCCCTCCTCCTACCCCTCCAGTCTTACCAACCCCCATTCCCTCCTACAAGAAAGTAAGCCCTCCCATGGAGAGTCAGTGAAGCCTGGTACATTCAGTAGAGGCAGATCCAAGCCCCTCCCCCTGCCTCAAGGCTGTGTGAGGTATTCCACCATAGGCAGTGGGCTTTAAAAAGCCACCTCATGCACCAGGGATGGATCCTGATCCTACTGCCAGGGGGCCCCTTATGCAGATCAAGCTACAAGACTGTCTTGCTTATGCAGAGTGCCTAGTCCAGTCCCATGGAGGCTCCACAAGTGTTGGTCTAAATTTCATGAGTTCCCACTAGCTTGGTTTGATTGTTTGTAGGTTTCCCCATTATGATCTTGATGTCATTTGCTCATAGAATCCCTCTTCTCTCTCTTTGACTGGACTCCTGGAGCTTAGACTACTAGCAATTGTGTGAAAGGGTACCTGAACTGGCTTACCCCAGTAATCAGATCAGTGAATACCCTGTCATCATAGAGCCTTTCTCCTGTAACTGATGGAAGCAGATGCAGAGATCCACAGATCTCAGCACTCTTAAAGTGAGAAAACAAACAGAGTATCTCCTGGATGCTCACAAACTAACAATGCATTGATTCTTAGCTGAGCATCAAAAACAAGAAAGATTTTTGTTCAAAACAAGGTGGAAGGAGAGGCAACCCCAGAAAGTTCTCTGAACACAGAAGTGTTATGTGTAGACCTGTATACATATAGACAGAGAGAGATGAAGTAGTTAAACTCTCTCACTTTTACAACTGAATTTAGGTTTCAGTTCTCTGAGAGGGGCAAACAGGTCTCTCCCAACAAAGGGCCATTTATCAACAAATTACATTCAGGGCCAAGGGAGAGAACACAAACAAGGCCTTCACTCACCCCCACAATGTCTCAAAAACAAATCCTACAGCCAGCCCCACTTCTCAGTCAATGCAGACTTGCCCAAGCTTGTACAAATTTGCCCAATGAGAAAACCTCAGTCAATTAAAAGTATACTAATGTAACTGATGCTTTCTTAACCAATTATGTTTAAGATGACCTCACTGCCCCTGAAATGTAACATGAATTGATAAATGGTTTTATTAATAATAATAATAAAAAAAAACCTGAGTCAGAAACTTGGGTGAAAGCTAAAAGATCAGAGAAACAAAACAAGCCACAGCCAACCTCACCTTACCAACTCCTCAGCCTCCAGAGCAAGACTGCCTGTTTACTCACGCCTTATATACTTTTCTGTGCCCTGTCATCTTCCCTCCTTCCTAGTGCTAGGATTAAAGGTGTGTGTGTTTCCCAAATACTTGGTAGCAAAGGCATGAGATCTCAAGTGCTGGTACTAAAGGTGTGTGCCACCATGCCTGGCTCTGTTTCCAGTGTGGCCTTGAACTCACAGAAATCCAGATGAATCTCTGCTTCCTGAGTGATAAGATTAAGAGTGTGTGCCACCACTGTCTGGCCTCTATGTCTAATCTAGTGGCTGGTTCTGTCCTCTGATCTCTAGATAAGTTTATTAGGGTACAAAATATAGTGAGGTACACAATATAGCACCACACTAAAACTCCCCTTAGCTGTGCTTAAAAGGATCCTACACACTCCTCTCAGCATCATTGCCATTTTGTATTGTTGAACGCCCCTGCATATGCTAGTATAGAAAATTAAGCAGTCTTGCTGATTGCATATGTGAATGGTGTCATTTATGGGGTGACTCTTGGACCCTATCTACAGACACATATAGAGAGAAAGACTAAGGGAAATTAATAATAATTTTCAAAATTGAAAATTGTAAAGCCAAAGAAAAATAAATAAAAGGCTTTATTTCCCATACCAACTTTGGTAGTACATAAAGTGTTTTGTAGTTTTGGTGAAATTAATGCCTGTGACATCACTGCTGTGATTCACACTCTCACTTCACATAGCAGGATTGCTACCATACTAACACATGGCAAACTTGCTTTTTAATTCTTGGTCACACTGTCTTTTTATCTAAAGGCATTCACATCCTCTAGTAATAAAACCTAAGCCCATACTACCTATTCTATCAGAGGACTGCCTTCTGAATGTTTCCTTTACTTTGCTTCATTTCAGTTTCCATCTTTGGTCCTAAGCTCTCAAAACACAATAACCTCCTTTCTCATAAAAGCCATAACTAGCTATGCTAGAAAAACCTTTCATTGCTTAGTGGTTTTCGTTGATGTCAGTCTATCCTAACATGTCTTAAATACCAGAAGGATTGGACAGCTTGATGGAATATGTGCATATTTTATTTTGAAGCAGAGTCAGTGTTTATTAAGAGCAGGTTTTAATATTGGTTTAAGCAAAGAGGTTACAAGAAAGAGACGCCTTAAGGGAAAGGATATGACACACCTAAATGCCTAAATATGTAGCTTCTCAAGCAAAAGTCTTTGTATTCAAGGTAACCATGGCACCAGCCAAAGTGCCTGACTTTGGAAGGTTCTGAAGTTGTGTCTCAAAGTGTTGCTAAACCACTTAAGTAAGAACATAAGGTTTTCCTTCAAGTGCCTGGCATGTGGCTCAGCTCTGAAGAGCATCTGCTGCTCTTGTAAGGAACTTAGTTTGCAGCTCCAGCTCCAGCTCCAGGGAGTAAAACACACTCTTTTGGGTTCTTAGTGTGAATGTACAACACACCACACACACACACACACACAGAGAGAGAGAGAGAGAGAGAGAGAGAGAGAGAGAGAGAGAGAGAGAGGGAGGGAGGAGGGGGAAGAGAGATTCTAAAGGAAACATAGGATAGTTCCTTAAATCCTGATGGGTATTTAATAGGATTTCAGTTGAGAAGATCAAATTCTAGGCTACAAGTTGTTCAGAAAGTAGTGGATTTTTTGTTTGTTTGTTTTTCTTGTATATTTGAGATTACAATATAACTAAATAATTCCTTCCAAACCCTCACATATACCTATCCTTGCTTTCTTTCAAACTTGTAGCTTCTATTTTCATTATTGTTATAATATAATATATATTCCTAAACATGACCTGATCAGCCCGTACAATATTACGTGTATGTATGCTTTCAGGGCTAAAAATAAAAGTTCCTAGTTTTGTGAGAGTTCCAGGAAATGTCTAAGAGAGTTGTAGGGTCATATTCAAAGTCACATATGCTCAGGTCACAAGCATCATTGCTTACTACATAGGGACTGTGGATATGGCTCAGTTGGTAGACTACTTGCCTAAAATGCACAAAGCCCCGAGTTAACTCCAGAATGGTATATGAAAGGTCACAGTGCCACACATCAGTAATCTTAGCAATAGAGAGGCAGAGGCAAGGGGATCAGAAATTTAAGTGTGTCCTTGGCTACTGAGGCCATCCTAGGATTCTAAAAGAATAAATACAGAATTAAGAAATGGAGAGAGGAAAAAGTGAAAAGGGATGACTTCACTTACACATTCTTTATGAAAACAACCTTCACAGTAAAATTTCTGAAACTACTGATTCTTCTGGAGTGAGGGTCTGCCTTCTATTCCCATGTATTGTTCCAATCTATGCTGCCTAAATCTCCCACCCTGAACTTTTGATCCCTTAATCTTAAGGACTGATAATGTCAGATGATCCGCTTCCTAAAATTTCTTCATTGCTGACAGGAGTCATCCTGACAACACAGGAAAAGTCCTGATGGGTCTGATCTAATGGAGGACATGAAAAAGTTGGAGTTGGAAATCAGAGGTTCATCATCCTACAACCAACAGTAGCCCAGACATCACTTCATGTTCACCAACCAAGGATCAGTTTTAGTAGGGTGTACCTGTGATAGCTCTAAGCTGCCACTTGTAGCATTTGGAGTGTTATCAAATATAGGTAGGCTCCTTTTCACTAGTTTTTAGCTTCTTTCATAGAAGAATTATAAAAACTATTTTTAAAAATCCAATGTAAAGCTCTATAGCTTCAGAATGGCTAATCTAACTTTACTGAAATTCTATAAAACATTGTGTAACAGTTTCCTCAGAGATTAAGCATTCCATCCTGCAGGCAAACTCCTTAAGTAGAAAGATAAACAACTCAAAAGACCTTCAGGTAGGCCTGAAACTGACCAGATTCACTAAGCCCCTACTTGCAGGAGTGAGTAATAAAAGCTGAGACAAGACCAGTTGCCTCATAAAAGGGGAATCAGCAGAGCTTCTTGAAGACAATTAAACCAGAGTCACTTGGAAAGGGCACTCTCCAAACTGTTAAGCTGCCTACAGGCTGTTCAATATGCTCCAGATTTCCCAGCTTTTGTGAAAAATCACCCATGCTAAAGTGTACCTTAGAGATGTAGCTGTCTTTGGATAATTTATTCATCTTTAAGTAACCCTTCACCCATACTCCTGTAAGTAACCCCAATAAAATCCACTGGTTCACCAAGTTGGACTTTGGTGGTACCCATACTTTGGTCTATCATGGGATCCCTATCTGAACTCAGTAGACACTTATGTTGCAAATCCCAGGAAAAGTTTTGTCACACAACAAATGCTTTCAGTCTGGTTAATTTTGGTGTGTGATGATTTTTATTTGCAAGATTTTTTACATTTTGTAATAAAGTGTTTTTTAATAAAAGAAGCAAAAACAGGTGTCATTTCAATACATATGAATAGTCAGGAACCTTGACTGTGTCAAACAGAAACTGTTTTCAACATTTGCCTTTTCAACAATGATCTCATCAGCTGGATGGATATTGTGTGTTCACAACTAACCTCTAACAAGAGGAATGGCTCAAGTTACTAGCTTCAGTTTTCATTTAGGAAGATGATTTTCAGAGAACTTGCTTTAGTGACTCAACAACAGAGAAAGCAAAATTAAGCTTTAAAATACTTTCTTTCACCATTTCTCAGTCTAGCTAATGAAAGCATTAATATAAAATATTCATGTCCTGTGTACTATAGCCATATATGTTTCTAAAAATTCTTTGTGCAATTTAATTTTGTCATATTTTCCCCCTTTCAAAGTGGAAGACAATAAGGGCATGCGATTCAAATAGGACTTTCATCAAGTAAGAGTGATCACAAAGCTAAAAGCTAAATTGTGATGGGGACTACAAAGGTACAAAAAACAGATTATTGCTCTTTTAGAAAAAGCAAAAACCCAATAAACACACTGTTAACATTACATAACAAAATTGTGGAAATAAGGTTTCTTTTGTCATCGGTAAGCAATAAAAATAGGTTAGGTAACTGATACATGATAAACAACCAATAAGAACATGAGTAGGTGATGGAGTACTTGTTCGTGAAAACAAAACGTTGAAAGGAAAAGGAATGTAGAATTGGAACATATGCTTTTCTTTCTTATGAAGTAATTTAAAAATGTTATAAATTCCTTGTATGATCCCCATATAAATGTTTTAACCCCCTTTCACTTTTTAAATGAACTACTGCTCTGATAATGCATTTTGTTGGAACTGGATGTGAAGTTCAATTAACATGTGCTCCTGTAGCCCAGGATATTATGAAAAGCATCATAGCATGATAATAAAAACTCAGTGTATCCACACAGTGAAGTTAATCACCATCGTTACCATTTATACCTCATTTTGAGCACTGCTGGGTCTTGAAGCAGGAAAGGACATACACTCCATAAAACAGAACCAAAAAAATAAAAATAAAAAATAAAAAACAAGAAACAAAAAAATCCAAAAAGTAAAAAACATTATATCCAGTAGAGAAAACCTAAGTGTACAATGCATAATAGCAGTCTTAGCTTAGATTTAACATTTTTATTTATATTAAAATAGAATAAAAATAACTCTAAGTAACTGTCATTTTATTATGCCAAAGAATATCTTAACATACCAGTTTTATGCTGACTGGATTATTCTACTGAGTTTAAAATTGACATCAATCTTTTTTTCCTGATCAATTACAATCATCCACTATTTAATCATTGGCAAGAAAGATAATTAATATTCCTACAATATATTTTAGTTCTAATTTCAGAAATGCTCTGAAATTGCATTCTTTTTAGTACCTCCATTACTTCTGAAGAGACAAAGTTAGTCTTGCTGGTTGAAAAACTGTTAATAATGAAATATTGAATCAGGGGTTAATGAAGAACAATCTACTCACATGACACTTTTCATGCCCCTTGGATTCTACTCTATGGTTCTTTTCTCACTTTTCATTATTTGAATTCTCATTTTACAAGTCTTCCAGAAGATACCTTAGATCTAATATAGATGAGACACAGATAGTGAATGAAATGAAAGAAAAATTTACCTGATTGACTGTTTTTGATTATAGTATAACACACAGAATACACTACTGAGAGAGGTTAAATTTTAAACAACAATATATTCAACTGTGAATTTGGTAATGCATTTACCTTGAACATTTCAGAATCTGTAAGAACAAAATTACCAGAGAGACACAGTTCTTTAAAGATCTCAGAGGTGTCAGTTACAACATAGCATCCTGGTGGTCAAAAGAATGTGTTTCAAGTTAGCAGTTGTGATGGCTATTCTTGGATGTCAACTTGATTAGATCTGGAAATAAATAAACCCCTCAAATGGCAGGGCATACCTGTTAGGGATTTTTGCTTTGTTTGAAGTAGGAAGATCTACTTTCACTAGATCTTTGAGGTATGAAGGTATACCTCTAATCCAGATATTTAAGGTTGAAAGACAAACCTTACTGCAGAACTCTTAAGCTGGGAAAAGCCAACTCTGATTGATGGGAGTGTCTTTTTGAATGCTGTGAAAATATGTTGCTCTGATTGGTTGATAAATAAAGTTGTTTGGCCAATGGTGAGGCAGAATAGGGTTAGGTAGGACATTCTAACTAGAGCAGAAGAACAAGAAGGGCAGAACACAGAGGAGACTCTGCCAGCCACCACGATGAGAAGCAAGATGTAAAGATACTGGTAGGTCACGAGCCACATGGCAAGGTATAGATTTATAGAAATGGGTTTATTGAAGATGTAAGTGCTGTGGGATGGTCTGTATGTTAAATGCTCTGATTGGTCAATAAATAAAACACTGATTGGCCAGTGGCCAGGCAGGAAGTATAGGCGGGACTAACAGAGAGGAGAATTAAAAGAACAGGAAGCTGAGTGAGAGAACACTGCCAGCTGCCACCATGAGAAGCAGCATGTGAAGACGCCGGTAAGCCACGAGCCACGTGGCAAGGTATAGATTAATAAGAATAGATTAATTTAAGATATAAGAACATTTAGCAAGAAGCCTGCCACGGCCATACAGTCTGTAAGCAATATAAGTTTGTATGTTTACTTGGTTGGGTTTGAGCTGCTGTGGGACTGGTGGGTTAGAGAGATTTGTCCTGACTGTGGGCCAGGCAGGACCAGAAAAACTCTAGCAACATGTAAGATCTAGCTAGCGAGAAGTCTGAGCTATTAGGCCATACAGTTCATAATTAATATAAGCCTCTGTGTGTTTACTTGCATCTGAGTGGCTGCGGACCGGGAGGGACTCAGGAAAACTTCTGGCTACATCTAATCTGGACCATGACTTCTTCTGGAGGCATGTATAAGGACATGGAAAGAGGAAGCCCCTGCTGTTTGCTTGCTTGCTTTCACTTTTCTAGCAAGTCCATTCCTTCACTGGAATTAGAGCCTTATATTTGGGGATTGCAGCTTATACTGAAGAGCAGCTGTGATGTTCAGCTTTTTGGACAGAGCAACTACTGGATTTTTGGACATTCTGCTTATAGACAGCCATTATTGGATTAGCTGGACCACAGCCCATAATTAATTATAATAAATCCCTTTCCTATATGTAGAGAAAGATTTGTTCTATAAGTTCTGTTGCTCTAGAGAATCCTGACTCATACAGCATTGCGTTTTGGAACACTGAGGAAAACAATAGTTAGATTTCACTAACTTTATTGAGAAATAGGGGAGTTAAAATATATTGTATAAGTTTGCATTTACAGTTTGTGTACGCACATGATAATCACAATAACAAATATATCTGTCACACCAAATTCCACATGAATTTTGAAATCAAATTCTCCATTTCTGTGACAAAAACCACTAAAATTTTGATAGGGACTGAATCACATCTGTAGAGTAATTCTGGAGACTATTAATAAACAGTCTTTAAGTATTCCAAGCCATGAGTCTAGATAATCTTTCCATTTGAATATGTCTTTTTTAATTTCTGCCATCAAACACTACAGATTTCACTATATAGCATGTGTACTAACTTGGCTAAGTTTATTTCTAATTACAGCTGTCCTTCATTGTCAAAGGGTTGCTTTGCTTTGTAAGTTCAAGTATGAATACAGCAAGCCCCAGGTACATCAGTTACTCAAATAAAATGTTTGCACAAATTATGTATATCTTACTATATACATAAAGTCATATCTAGATTCTGTACAAGACTTTATACAATACAAATTCTATTATTCTATTTCAACTTCAAATCTTATTGTAGGCTACTTATAGTATCTAATATAGTATAGTTGTTATAATTTACTATTTAGAGAACAATAGATAAATAATATTAAAAGTTTAGCACGGCCGGGCAATGATGGCACATGCCTTTAATCCCAGCACTCGGGAGGCAGAGCCAGGCAGATCTCTGTGAGTTTGAGGCCAGTCTAGTCTAGAGAGCAAGACCCACGACAGACACCAAAACTACACGGAGAAACCCTGTCTCGAAAAACAAAACAAAACAAAAAACAAAAACAAAAAAAGTTTACACGTATTTGTTTAAAAAAATAAAAAAATAACATTTCCACATTTATGGGTCCTGAGGATACAGAAGTTCAAATGTATTTTATCCATTTAATATTTTCATGAAATAAAAATATCTTGTGTTCATTTCCTGTCACTTATTGATAGTGTATAGAAACTAAATTAGTGTGTGTGTGTGTGTGTGTGTGTGTGTGTGTGTGTGTGTGTGTCTCACATACAGTCATTTTACTGAATTTAATTAATTGCATTTGTGGATTTTCCAGGACTTTCTATATGACATGTCATGTGAGAATAGAGATAATATATGTATTTCAATTTGGTTGCTTGACTTCTTTTTCTAGCCCAATTGCTTGTTAAAATATTCCAGGACAGTGCTCAGAACTAAAATTGCCTTTGTGTAGGGTTGAGTCCTCCTGGGCTTTCCCTTATCCAGCTTAGCATGTCTGCTGCTGTTGTCCTCCTCAATCAACTGATGTTTAGGCAGTCATGTTGCTGGGTCTTATGAATGAAGCTTATGACATTCCTAGAAGACACAATATAACAGCAAACTCCCTGTTCCTCTGGCTCTTAGAATCTTGCTATGCCCCTAACGATCCCCAAGCCACAGGTAAAGTATAACAGCTGTGTTATAGGTGTTTCCATTGAAACTGGGCTCTACCTCTCTGCATTCTGATTGATTGTGATTATCTCTAATGGTGTACATCTTTAGCAAGGAGATTTTTCCTTGATGATCAGTGAGGACCACACTTTTCTCTTGAGATAAGGACAAATACCTTGAATTTACTTAGGGATTATTATGGTTAATAAAGTGGTGGTTGTAAATTTTCCAAGATCCATAACTTCACTAGTTCTGGTTAGTTAGCTATTTTTCCAGTACCTGACATTATCTCCCTCTTGTTGAATGGGTCTTATGGCCAATTAGAGAGCTCTTGGTTACTGCCCAAAATATGTGTGTCACTACTTCATCATTATGATTATCTTACCATACTTATCGTTGTTGTGTTTCATAGGTTTTCTAGCTGGATAGGATCGTCTGTTGCTTCTCTCTTTTGCAAGCTTTCATGGTGCCTTCTGTTATCATGGCAGTTAATATTCAGGCAGGATTTCAGGTCAGTTCCAAATAAGGGGTGTCTGGGACACACATTTGAGGTGCATGGTGTCTTCATCAATAGGGACTTACCTTTTGACTACGGGGATGGGGACAACCAAAGACAATAGGAATAACCTGCTGTGTTTTGGGTCTCTTGGATGGATAAACCCAACCAACAGTTTTAATATGGGTTCTCATTCCTGGTGTTGTATGGTGATATTTTCTTTTATACCAAAATGTTATTTGTATGGTAATAAATAAAGTTGCCTGGGGGTCAGAGCTATTAGCAAGCCATAGGAAAGCAGGGTAGTAGTGGTGTATGCTTGTGATCACAGTACTTGGTAGACAGAGCTAGGTAAGTCTCTGTGTGTTCAGGGATACAGTCAGCATTGGATACACATGCCTTTAATCTCAATACCAACCATAGAACACCTCGAGGTCTATACAGACAGGCCATAATGAGGCAGTCCTGTGGTTGGGTTTACAACCAATGAGAAGGCAGAACAGAGACCATATAAAGACTTTAACACAGGAAGTACCAGCTCCTTCAGAGAGGTAGGACCACTGCAGGAGGAAGGGTAAGGTTTTAGCTCTTAGCTCTGACCTCTTGGCTTTCTTCTTTGCATTGGTTCTGTGTTTCTTATTTATAAGACAGTTGGATACATCTACATTTGGCGCCCAACGTGACAAGAATCCATTAAAAACCGCTTGGCTTGGCTTGGCCGCAGGTCTGGTTTCCGGCCTGAGTGGCCCGGCTCCCTAGCTCGGGCCTAGGTCTGACTGCCCAGCAGCTGTTGCTACTTGCTTAAAGCTAGTGTTACAAACAACTCAGGCCTGCCCTGCTGAACAGGACCCCTGCCTGTAAAGCTAAGGCTTGACTTGGCTCAAGCAGCTATGCTTTTTTGCTTGCTCTCTCTC
>CABHPP010127584.1:7085-48909 GCA_902168425.1 Peromyscus attwateri | reverse complement strand
ATGCACATCCTGCTTGATCCAGTTCTTCTAGCTCTTCTCTTGGTCTCACCTTCATCCCCAGTAGGAATATTATGCAGGTTACTTTTTGTCAGCTTGACACGAACTAGAGTGACCAGGAAGAGGAACTGAAGAATTGCCTCTGTTATATGGTCTATGAGCAAGTCTGTGAGCATCTTCTTAATTGTTCGTTGATGCACAAAGGCCTAGCTCACTGTGGTTGGTGCCATCTCTGAGCAGGTGGGACTGTGAGGACTAAAAATGATCACTGAGTAAACCCAGGAAACAAGTCAGTAAGCAGTGTTTCTTCATGATCTCTGCTTCAGTTTCTGCTCCAAGTTCTTGCTTGAGTTCCTGCCTTGTCTTCTGCTGTGGTAGAGATGTCTTCCATAGTCTCTGGCATTTGAATATTTGTTCCCCAGTCAGTGGTTCTGTATGGAGAGGCTCAGGAAGTGTGACCTTGCTCAAGGAAACATGTCATTGGGGCAGATTTTTCTAGTCCAAAGACTAGTGCCATTTTTGAGTTATCTCTGTCTGCTCCCCCTTTACAGTTTAAGATGTGAGTTCTCAGCTTGAAGCTCCAGTGGCCATCCCTTTCTGGTGTCATGCTTCCCCACTGTGATGGTGATGCATCCTTATCCCTTTGGAACTATAAGCCCAAATAAGTCCTTCCTTTTACAAGTTTCCTTGGCCATGGTATCTTATCACAGCAATAGATGAATAACTGATATAGCTCCCCCAATGATGGACAGTGAAGGATTATAACTTGAAGGCCCTTTCTGCCTCAAGTTTCTTTCAGTCATAATGTTTAACACAGCAATAAAAAAGCAAACTAGAACATATTTTATTTAATCTGTGTATTTTATTTAATTTCATCTTTAAATTATTTCCCTTACCCCTTTTCACTTTCACTAATGTAAATGTCTAGTTAAGACTGTCTAAAAATGAAATTACAAACATTTTAATAACACATTGCCCTCCAGTTTTAGACTTATATTTCCCCCAAAAGATAAGCATAATTTTCAAGGTATTTATTTCAATGTGAATACAGCATGTGCATTAAGTAGACATTATCCATTTAGCAAAGAATAAGCAAGCTACAATCCATAGACCCAGAGATGTTAGATAAAAGGCAGGGTTATAGGGAGGGAAGTATTGATCTCCCTGGGAGAGGGAATAGTGTAACTTTTATGGGTGGACTTGAGGTGGATGGGGGCAGGAGCAGGGGATCAGGTGTTGGGGAGATGAGGTAGAGGGAGAGAGTATGGGGAGAGATGGGTGGAAATGGGGACATTTGAGGGATGATGTGAAAACTTATTGCAGTGGAAACTTCCTGAAGTGTATGAAGGTGATCCTAATGAGGGCTCCTAGTAATGGGTAATAAGGACTTTCAACTGGCCATCTCTTTTTGCCAGGCAAGACTTCCAGTGGCAGGACTGGGTTGCATTAAATTGATTTGTTGGCCAAGGAAGTCCCATGGAAATCCCAAGACAACCCAGGCAGTTGCTAAGATAAAGGAATGCTCTCCAAAAACTAACAGCCCAGCCCTATTGCTGAGGACAACATCCACACAACTCACTGAACATGGAGAAGTCAAGTTGGTGCTTATATGTAGCCTTCACCCCTATGTTCTAGTCTTTTTGGTATGGAAAAGTATTCTGCAGGGGACTGAAAGAGAAACATAAACACCAACCCAAGTCATACAAGCTTTGACCTACAATCTGTCATTCCTGCAAAATATGCTAGGGAAATGTTGGCCCAGAACTTGTAGGAGTTGCCAACTAATGTCTGATTTGACTTAAGGTCCACTCTGCAAGAAGTTACCCAACACTGCTTGGGTAACCAAGAACCAGAGACATAGATAGCTCAGAGACCTAAGGTGAAACCAAACACTACTGGTCTTAAAAATAAAAGTATCAATAAAATTACTCCTAATGATATTCTGCTATACTCATAGATCAGTGCTTTATACATTTATCACCAGAATGGTTTCCTCTGGCAACAGATCGAAACAGATGCAGAGAACCTCAGCCAGACTTTAAGTAGAGAGAGATTCTAAATGGGAAATCTCCATCAAATCCATCCCCTTAGAGTCCAAGAAATCTCAAGGAAGAGGCAAAAAGATTGTAATAGCCAGAGAGGATGAGGACACCAGGAGAACAAGGCCTTCTGAATCAACTAATCAAAGCACAAATGAGATCACAGAGACTGAATCAGCAAGCATAGGGCCTACATGAGACTGGATATAATATATATATTATAGCTTTTAGCTTAGTATTTTTTATGGGATTCCTGACTATGAGAATGAGTCTGCTCTTGGGACTCTTTTCCTCCTGTTGAGTTGCCATGTCTAAGTTCAATATGATGGTTTTGGCTTCATCTTATTATATTTTATTTTGTCATGTTCAGATGTTCAGTTGTTATCACTTAGAAGCCTGTTCTTTCCTAATGAGAGAAGGAGTGGATCTTGAGAGGAGGGGAAAAAGTGGAGGAACTTAGAGGAATAGAGTTTGGAAAACTATGATCAGGATATATTTATAAAAAATAATCTATGTTTAATAAAAGGGGAAAAGGAAAAACAAAAGAATCTGGAATAGAAATGACCATACAGTTTATGATCTCTTATGCTCCTCTCTGTCTGTTTTGTGTATAGCTGACCTAGTCAATATGGGGAACCAACACCTGTCTTCATTATATCCTCAGTGTCACTCACAAGCTTCATGCTCTCTGTTACCCAATATTTTTCTCTGGTTTGCAACAATGGGTGAACTAGTTCTAAAATTATGTCTTTTTTTTTTTTTGCTTTTAGTCATCTTTTGACACTTAAGCTATCTAGGATTCTCTTCTTTGCAGTCTCTTCTACTCCTATTTATTTGATTAACTGCTAATAATTTTTTTCATGTAGATATGAAATCACTTTTTCTAATAGATCTGTCTTGACATTCTTCCATGAATTGCAGTCCCCCCTACAAGCTCCTTTAGTCCTCATTGTAAATATTGGTTATAATCATGGTACAATTATACCTTATTGGTCTATATGTCTTCCTCATAAGACTTAAAAGCAAGTACTCTTTGTATTTTCTTAAATGTGTGTGCTTTAAATCTATAATAAATTCTATTAAGTAGAAATCATTCACTAGTCATTTACTAAATGATGAGCTATTTGGTTTCCTGCATAGACGTGTGTGTGTGTGTGTGTGTGTGTGTGTGTGTGTGTGTGTATTCTTAAACTTCCCTTTGGGCTGAGAAGGTTATGAGTATTTATAAAATGTATTCTCAGACATCAGCTTTCCATGAATATTTTTATTATGTTATTGCTTCTTTCAATTTTGTTATTAAAAATTCTAAATGTCATGACCATTTGAAGCTGTATTTATTTAGCATATTCTTTAAAATGATTTTTTAAAAAGTCCTATTTGCGCTATGTTTTTTTGTCTTCATTTGTATTAAAAACTTCAGTAAATAACTCTGACCTTAAAATATTTTTGAAAACCATTTGTATACAGTATAAATTCATTAATCCTTCTGCAAGAAGATTACAAAACTCAAATCTTTGCAAGATTCAGCAAATCCAGATTAATAGTGCTTAAGAATTACAAAGGTGGCTTCTCTTGGGAATTTGAGCAATTATTTTAATTCAATCCCCAAGTAACCACAGCCATTAAGGATCATCCTGCTTTTTAAATTCTTTGAGCCAGGAGGGAACAGCCTGACAAAGCTGTTTGGCCTGCTGTCCATTACCTTCATTGGTGACTCTATAAAACTTTTGCTTAAAATGTGGAATATGACCAAGAATTGTGGAATGCATTTAACCAATGTCCTCGTTCATTTGGACTTCTGTAACTGTTGATAGTCTTGAGGTTTATAAACAGCACAAATTTACTTATCAGAATTCTAGAGACTAAAAATCAAATTCATGGCACCAGTAGATTCTGCTCTGGTGAAGGCTTTCTTTCTGATTCACTGATTGTCTTTCTAGTTGTATGCTCATATGGGGACAGGAGTCTTTCCTAGGCTTCACTGACCTGCAAGTTCTCAAATAACTGACATGGAGACTCAATATTAATTATAAATGCTTGGCCAATAGCTCAGGCTTGTTGCTAGCTAACTCTTAAAATTTAAATTAACCCATTTATATTAATCTACTTTTGCCACATGGCTCATGGCTTATTACCTCATCTTGTACATATCCTGCTTCCTCTGTGTCTGGCTGGCAACTCCCAAGACTCTCCCTTCTTCTTCCCAGCATCCGCCTAGTCTGGCTCTCCTGCTCAATCTTCTCCTGCCCAGTTATAGGCCAGGCAGCTCTTTATTAATCAATGAGAGTAATACATATCTACAGTAACAAATATTATTCCATAGCACATCAACCCCAAATTTTGGGCTCCACCTTCTTTACCTAATCATTGTCCAGAGGCTCAACCTTCATATACCAAAGCCATAAAAATTAAAATTTTAGCACAGCAATTTGGGGCAGCCCGACACTAAAGCCAATAGAATCATTCCCACAAGTGATAGTCCACTTACACTCCTAAGATTGCTTCAATGTACCTAGAACCTATATGAGCAAGGAAGTTCATCTTGTTGTATTTCACTTTTGGACTCTCTGTCCTCTCTTCTTCCTTATTTCTTTTAAACATGTTTCCTGTTATTTAAAACACTAAAGTTTTTATTACACACTGAACGTTTATGATCATGTATTACTGAATTAGACACTTCAGAAATAAATCCACAACACACTTTCCAGTTTGTAGCTCCTACAGATAAGTAGCTTTTCGTTGCCTATGGTCTTGTAGTTCTTTGTATGTGTCTGTATGTACATGTACAAGTATGGATCTGTGTGCATATGTCTGTGTATCTGTATGTCATTCTGTATATATCTGTCATTGCCTCTGTGTGTTTGTTTCATTGTATATTTTTGTCTTTCATTGACTCTGTGTGCCTGTACACGAATGCCTATATATACATGTGCATAATACTTAAGGATTATTGTATCTGTATTTTATGTGCATAGATATCTGTATCTTTGCCTTTGTTTCTTGGTATGTTCATCTGTGAATCTATATTTGTGCTTAGGTATGTCTATGAAGGTTTGGTGGAGGAGCCCTTGCTCGAATGGGTATAAATGTGTATGTCTTTATATTTGTCTATGCATCTATGCATGATTGATTTTATACGAAGGTGATTTGTATTAGAGTGAATATACTTATGTGTTATAATTGTATGTGTTTATGCTTGTATGTGCGTGTGTAAGAATATATGTGTGCTGGTGGTATGTTATTGAGAATATCTGTGTATGTGTGTGTGTGTGAATTAGTTCCAGTTGTGGCCTCTTATATTGATATTATGTCAGTGTGTCATTTTTTGTAAAGAGGGTTGCTAGCATCTTACTGATATCAAATAACATTTAAACATAAATCATTACAATTTCTGCTGCTTCTGCTTGTAAGTATTTACTTTAGACTTTATCAATATTTTTTACAAAAACTGCTTCCTTCTGTGTTTCTATCATTCATAATCTAGAACCTAAAAGAATAAAAATATGGGATGCCTATAGCAGTGTCAATTTTCTAATGCACAGCTTTTCCTGGGCTTTCAGCATAATTGCAAATTGTAGCACACTTAATGAGGATAATAACCTAACAGCATGCATGTTGTTTTCGTAAATATGTTTTCCTAATAACAGACTCACTTCTGAAAGAAATCATCTAATCAATATGAATTCCTGTAATTTGTCACATATCCTAATGCAGGATTGATGTTTCTCTCAAAACCTTTTGAGTTAAAAGCTTTTTTTTAAGAGACTGTAAACAAGATGTGCATGGCAATGGAGGTATCTGTTTATTTTTTTCTGTCTCAATTATCATGGCCCACTTTTCTGTTGGTTAGGGAAGGACCTGTTGCCAACACTGCCAGAATCTTGCTCTTCAGATGTGTTGACAGTCTGGTGACAGCAGTGTGATTATCTAGCTGAGACTTATATTAGATAATGGGAGGAAGAGAATGCATAAGTAGCAATGCTATTCTTTCACCCTTTGTCTCCTAGAAGAGTGATATTTAATTATGGGTTTTGCATACCTCATCACTGATAGAAAGTAATCGACACAATTCTGTAGGCACAATTCCTTGGATGGATATTTTATATTTATCAATAAAATCTTTCTAATTGGAGCCAATTATGAACCCTGTCTGAATCACAGAATAATGAAAACTACAGAGTACTAAGACTTACAACATTATTACATGCAATTAAACAGAGAACTTATTAGGTTAAGAAAACATTGACAGTTGGACTACTTCTAATTAACTATGATTTGAATAATTTATTTTTCTTTATAGCATGTTTGTCTAGCTTAATTGTTTATCAAACACTTTTATTAGCACTACAAGCTAAACCAGCACATCCAATTCAGTTTTATGTTCTTGAAATCAAAGATTTCTTGAATCCAATTATGGGGAAAAGATAGTGTAAATATATACACAAAATTCCCATTTCACAATTTTTGCATTTCTGTGGTGTTATTGATTTCTATCCTGGAGATGGTATACTTTCATTTTCTTGAACTATAAAACAACGAACACTGGAAGTTGATAGTATTATAGCTTCTTTCCTATCAGAGAAATAGAATTTATTATTTCATGTTTTGTGATGGAACTATCATAAGTAAATTTATAACAGTTCTTATAATTTTGACAATTCTAGTACCCTTTCATCAGATAAAATTGGATGGAAATAATAAACTACAAAGTTTTTGTTAAGTTAGTTTTTTTTAAATTGAGAACACATGTTTTCTTATAAAGTGTGTTCTGATTATGGTTTCCCTTCCTTCTAGCTTCTCCAGGATCATCTCCATTTACCTACCCACTCAAATTCATACCATTTCTTTTAAAAAAGGAAAAAAGTAAAATGAAAGAAAATAAGGTAAAAAACAAAGAAACCTGCATTAAAAAAACAAACAGAAAAAAAAGAGCTAAAGAAAAAGAAGAAACATAAGTGGAGATACATACATATTTGCATACACAGAAACTCCATAAATACATAATATTAGAAACTGTAATAATACAGGCAAAAAGGATAAAAAATAAATGCCTGAACAAAGCATTAGGAGATGAAAAAACAAAAACCAGACAAAACCAACCTCAAAAATTCCAATGAGTTCATTTGGCATTGGTCACCTACAGCTGGGCATGGGACCTGCTCTTAAGTGTGATTTGTTTGCCCAGTGAGACTCAAAGCTCATGTTTTTTTTCCTTTGCCAGTAGTTGTCAATTGGAGGTAGCTTCTGGGTTAGGAATGGGAATGTATGTCTACTTCATATTTTAGCACCAGACCCCATCTTTTAGGTCTGCACATGCCCTGCACATGCTGCCACAGTCTCTAAGTCCATATGTGTCAGTCCTGTTGTGTCTAGAAGGTTTTGTTTTCTTGGTGGCCTCTAGTCCCTCTAACTCTTATAATCTTATGCCTCCTCTTCTGCAGGGTCCCCAGAGCCCCAACAGGAGGGATTTGATGAAGATATTCCATTTAAAATTGGATATTCCAAGGCCTCACTCTGCACATTGTTTAGTTGTAGGACTCTGTATTTGTTCCTTGTATTGTAGGAGGAAGCTTCTCTTATGGTGACTTGAGCAAGACACTGAACTAAGAATATAGCAAACTGTCAATAGAAGTCATTTTGTTGCTACATTCCTTTAGTAGAACAGTAGTATTTGGTTTTCCACAAGGTTTATGACCTACCCAGTCTTATGTTCTTGGCCTCCCAAGAAGTGTCTGGCATCAGTTCTGTAATTGAATTTCTAAACAGTCTTATTAAATAAGAAACACAGAGCCAAATACAGAGGTAATAGCTGAAGAGATCAGAGTGAATAGTCACAGCTAGCCTTAGCTTACCACAGAGAGAGTTTCTTCCTGTCTGACCTGTGCTTTTATTGCCTTTCTGTTCTGCCTTCTCATTGGCTCTAAGCCCAGCCACATGACTTCCCCGTCACTGCCTATCTATACAGATCTCCAGGTCTCTATGG
Organism: Peromyscus attwateri; assembly: GCA_902168425.1. Classification (NCBI taxonomy): domain Eukaryota; kingdom Metazoa; phylum Chordata; class Mammalia; order Rodentia; family Cricetidae; genus Peromyscus; species Peromyscus attwateri. Next base: position 40,890 of record CABHPP010127584.1, on the reverse strand, counting down.
TTGGTACTGGGATTTAAGGTTCATGTCACCACGCTTGGCTGTGTCCTTGACTACACAGAGACTCTGCCTGCCATGTGATCGGATTAAGAGCTACCACCGCCTTCATGTGCAAGAAACTAATTATGAGGAGTGAAGGCTTTAGTTAGATACGAGCTTGGCCTCTCCATATTAAATGAGTTATGTAGGTGTTGTCTTCAGCAATAGTGTCTTACCAAAAGCTTGTGAAGAACAACCAATAGCCTTGGCAATAGCCTGGGTTGTTTGGAATGGAGATTTAACATAAATTAAATGTCACCAAAAACTAAGCAAGAAGTGGTTTTGAATAGGACTATGAGGTGTTTCAGCTTCTAGGAAATGAAGGATATCTTAAAAGAAGAGCACATTTAGGCCCCACTTCAAAATTACTAGGAATGAAAGCTTCACTTTCCTAGTCCATATTAGACCATTTATATTTCTCATAATTTATATCACTCATAATGGTATAAAAATAAACTTTAGCATGCTTATTTAAGTTGGTCTAGATAACACCAAATAAATTCCTATTGTCTGATAAATGAAAAAGCTGATACTTTTTAGGGAAAAATTCTGTAATACCAGACTATCAAACACCGAGAGTCATCCAAAACCTTGCAGAATATCTGTAGTTTCCTGTATCAACTTTGTTGACTATTCCTCTAAACCACCTTAAAAGTTACTCTTGATATTGATCCTTGATATCAGTGTTAGAGGTGGTGCTAACATCTTTGCCAAAGAAAAACTAAGAGAGTTTGATGGGAGACTTTACTGCTTTGTACCGTTAAGGGTCACATAGACATGCACCCTGCAGCTCTCAAAAGCATTATACCATGGGCCAATGTTAAAGCTATTACATTTTCAAACAGAAAGGAAATTCCCTTTGGTTTTGAATAGCTTGTGGCCAGAGGTAGAATATACTATGCAAAATGTATGTCATTAAAATGAGAGGCTAGAAATCATGGCCAGATGGATATTTTACTAAGATCTGGTGGCAGGTGAAAAAAAAAAAAAAAAAAAAAAAACAAGGAATAGGAGACCATGATAAATGAAGACCACATGAGAATAGGAAGAAGCAAAGTGCTAGAGAGGCCCACAGAAATCCACAAAGATGCCACCACAATAGACTGCTGGCAATAGTCGAGAAATGGCCTGATTTGACCTACCCTGGTGATAGGATGGCCAAACACCCTAATTGTCGTGCTAGAAACCCCATCCAGTGACTGAGGGAACTAGATGCAGATATCCACGGTCAGGCCCCAGGTGGAGCTCCGGGAGTCCAATCGGACAGAAGGAGGAGGGTTTATGTGAGCAAGAGTTGTTGGGACCAGGGATGGATGGAATACAGGGACAAGTGGCCAAACAAATGGAAACACATGAACTGTGAACCAATGGCTGAGGGGCCCCCCAATTGGATCAGGCCCTCTGAATGGGTGAGATGGTTGATTGGCTTGATCTGTTTGGGAGGCATCCAGGCAGTTGGACTGGGTCCTGTGCTCAGTGCATGAATTGGCTGTTTGAAACCTGGGGCTTAGTAGAGACGCTTGGCTCAGCCTGGGAGGAGGGGACTAGACCTGCCTGGGCTGAGTCTACCAGGTTGATCTCAATCCTCGGGGGAGTCTTTGCCCTGGAGGAGATGGAAATGGGGGGCGGGGCGGGAGGGGGGAGAACGAGGGAATCTATGGCTGATATGTAAAGTTGAATTATATTGTAAAATAAAATAAAATAAATTAAAAAAAAGAAATTCACACAGGTTTACTTGGAAGCTAATGTGCTTGATATTGTTTATGCTGATGAAAATAACAGAAAAGAGAAAAATTTGATACAAAAAATGATAAAATAGAGAAGCAAAAGTGACTAAAGTATAAGTAAAGATTTATTAACGTCTAGTATCATCTAAGTGCTGGTAATTTCTTAAAGCAGATTTATTTGAATTCTTAACATAATTATTTGGTAATGAAATTTAAATAAGTTCAAATAATCTCTTATAACCTTACTTTTAGCTAAAATGATACTCTATCATGAATACAATCCTTTCTTGTGTGTGTTTCTTTTGCAAGATACGAAAAGATGATTAGAAGTTTTGTAGGGAGGGATTTTTTTGTCTTTACTTGAATATACATGTAACCTATGACCTATTACATAAATTGATTAGAAATAATGCCATCAAAGACTAGAAGTCAAAGCATAAAAACATTTTGTTCATTTAATTAATAATTGTTAACTTTGACTTTAGTGATGGGAATGGAGCAGGGCATAAATTAAGTGCGTAGGCCATCAAGAAAGAAGTAGATAGAGATAAATCCTACATAAAGATTTAAGATGTGATGCAATGACTTTGGGAGTGGGCTTTTGTGTGCATTGGAAAGTACCCATTTCAGCTTTCAAGTAACCTGTAATCAAGTGATCAAGTGGGGAGCACAGTAGTGCACATGGAGAGAACATCTGCAGCTTACAGATGGCAGACCGGACACGGAAGAGGGAAGGACACTCTGAGCTTAGGGAATAGCCTCACTGTGTTTGAGGAACAAATATTAAGTCAGTATGCCAGGAAGTGAGTATAGTATGCTAGCATGCAAAAAAGGACAGTGAGCAGGGCTTTACAAGGCTTGAGCTTGATACTGAGACCTTATCTCAGGGTTTCTAAGAAGACACTGGTCAGCTTTTAGAAGGAAATTATCTTTATGTGATTTATAATTTTTAAGAAAGCATTCAGTCTTCATGGTGTGGTATTTTAAGAACTTTCCAGAAAAGGATCTTGGAGATCATTGAAGATTTTGCAATATTCCATCTTAGAGAAAGCTCCTGTCACTGAGTATTGACAGGATGGATATATATGACAAACCTTTAATTAATGAAAACTGTCTTTTGTTCAAATGCACAGTAGTTCCTGGCTGAGTGGGAACTATGCAGAAGCTTTCAAGTCCTCTGATGAAACTTTCCTATACTTTTTAAAGAATAATTGTCAGGAAGTGGGGGGGGGGGGGTGGGGGAAGGGGGATGTGGGGCAGGGCGTGTAGATTGCAGGGTCTGCTGGGGGGTCTTGGAGAAGGGGAACTTTCCCAAGGGAGCCCTGCCCGATGGCCTGCAACTGGGGCCGAGTTGGGCGGGTCTTCCCCTAAAGGGCTGGTGCCCAGGGATGGGACCTAGGGGCAGGCCTCCCTGGGTATGACCTCAGGCACTCACCTCTGGTCCAGATGGGAGTTCAGCAGCTGGTTTTCATAGATTAGAGTCATTGCAGTCATAAAGGGAGGCTTATGTAGTACTTAAGATGCATAAAAAGGCCTTTGATCCCAGCAGAGGAAGGCGGATCTGAGGCCAGCTCCATCTCAAACATGATATGTACTCACTCATAGGTGGATAGTAGATGTAAAACAAAGGATGACTAGACTGCTACTCACAACTCCAGGGAGGCTACCTAGAAAAGAGGACCCTAAGAAAGACACAGGGATCACCCAATGACAGAGAAATGAATGAGATCTACATGAGTAAACTGGACATGATGGGGGGTAATGAAGGGCAAGGGATGAGGGAAAGAGAGCTTAGGGGAGCAGGAGATCCCAGCTGGATCAAGAACAGAGAGGGGGAATAAGGAAAGAGAGAGCATGATAAATGAAGACCCCATGAGAATAGGAAGAAGCAAAATGCTAGAGAGGTCCACAGAAATCCACAAAGATACCTCCACTATAGACTACTGGCAATGGTCGAGAGAAAGCCCGAACTGACCTACTCTGGTGATCTGATGGCCAAACACCCTAACTGTCATGGTAGAACTCTCATCCAGTGTCTGATGGAAGCGGAAGCAAAGATCCACAGCCAGGCCTCAGGTGGAGCTCTGGGAGTCCAATCGGCAAGAAAGAGGAGGGATTGTATGAGCAAGAATTGTTGAGACCATGATTGGAAAAAGCACAGGGACAAATAGCCAAACTAGTGGAAGCACATGAACTATGAACCAATAGCTGAGGAGCCCCCAACTGGATCAGGCCCTCTGGATAAGTGAGACAGTCGATTAGCATGAACTGTTTCGGAGCCCCACCCCCACCCCCTGCCCAGACAGTGGGGCCAGGACCTGTCCTTAGTGCATGAGCTGGCTGTTTGGAGCCTGGAGCCTATGCAGGGATACTTTGCTCAGCCTGAGTGAAGGGAGGAGGGGACTGGACCTGCCTTGACTGAATCTACCAGGCTGAGCTGAATCCCCAGGGGAGTCCTTGCCCTGGAGGAGATGGGAATGGGGGTGGGTTGGGGGGAGGGGGAGGAGGGAGGACAGGGGAATCTGTGGCTGATATGTAAAATTAAATTAAATTATAAAATAAAAAAAGAATAATTATTCTACCATCTATCTCATTGCAACTTTCAAGTAATCTGGTTTCCTATGGTCTGGCTGACACCATTTTGCCAACTGAAATTTACTATTTGGTATTGGTTGTGGAAAAGTTATTAATATTATTAATATTATGCAAACATATTAACAACTCACCAGATATTCTGAACATATATTTTGCCTGCATTTTCTGTAGGCAACATTATTTAGGTAAGTAATAAACACGCCCTCCCCCCCCCACAAACAAAACAAAGCAAGAGAAATCAAAATATTCAAGAAAAAGACTAATTTAAAAAATGCCCTTGTTTTGTCTCTTTTTAACATCTAACAAAATTGTAACCTATGAGGTCATTCCTCTTCTTAATTAGGAAAAGTCAGAAATCAGCGTTGGAAATGGACGTAGCAACAGGACAACAGAGGTATCCACCTGATTGATTGAACTTGCAGCCAGTTCAGTGCTGTACACCACAGAACTGCACTCCATCTCTCCTGCTGCTTTGCTACTTTCTCGTGTCCTACAAATTTTAGGACATTTCCAGGGCATTTCTCTCCTTAGAAAACACCCATGTCATATAATATATGTGCCACTGGATCTAAAGTATCTATGGAAAACTATGCTACCTAAAGCCTCCTTGTTTATACATGCATTGGATTTGCACTTGTTTTTTAAGTCCAATGTTAATACAGGTGGGCTCCTCCCCCCACTTTCCTGAGTGACTGAGAATGACCACTAACATTTTCTTAGTCCCACAAGGAAGACAATTCTTCAGCTGTGTTTAGTACATATTTTTTCTTCTTCTTCTTTCACAATACTCCATTAAAGAAATTTGAAGCCTCTACACACATAAACACCCTATACACACATGCATACACACACTTAAACACATACAATATATATGTATACATACAGACACATGCACCTGTACACACATGTATCCCCCTCATACACACACACTCACACATGTACCTACACATGCAATCAAATTATTTCTCCAAAGAAATATTTTTTCTCTTTTCATTTGACCTCAAAATGTCTGGCCTAAAGACAGGCAAATAATCACTTCAAGAGCACCTATATAAAAACCAACAAATTTCAAATAAAATTTATTAACAATTTTTTTAGTGCTCTGTTCCTATCCATGTTGACGAATCTTATACCTTTTCTTATCTCTTCAAAGACAACTGCTAACATTTCCTTATGTTTTTCATGGTGGTGTTAGTATTTTGTGTCTGTCTTTTATTGTACAATAAAACTAGAAAGCACAAATTTGATTGGTAAAAATGGCATTCCATAATTTATATAATTAATACAGTCATGTTTCCTAAAGTGAAAGCAATCATAATTTCAATGCAGTTATAAGATGACACTTCCACATAGATTATAAGATACATGGTTAAATTTTAATTTCAGGGAAACTGTAAATAAATTTTTTAAAAATTTAAAAATGTGTCCTGTAGCATAATCCTAATGGGTCTTAATAAAAACCTGGATATTGGAGTAAATGCTGAAAGATCAGAGAAGCAGAGCAGGCAGCTACTAGGAAGATTTCTTACCTCTACCAAATCCTCAGCCTGATAGAGCTTGAGCTCCTGTCTATATATATCCCTTTTCTCTGCCCACCCATATCACTTTCTGTCTCAACCTCCCTAGTGCTGGGACTAAAGGTGTGTGCCACCACTGTTTGGCCTCTAGTGGCTAAATAGTGGCCGACTTTGCCCTCTGATCATCAGGCAAGCTTTATTTGTTAGAGCATATACAAAATACCACCACAGTGTCCAATGTATAATTCTAAGTTTGTTAAATGTTGCACAATATTAGCTCTCTCATTGCTGTGAAAAGATACTTAAACAAAGCAATTTAAGGAAAGGTTTGCTTTGGCTCACAGTGTTATGCTGCAGTCCATGACTGCAGGGAAGTCATGGTGGAAAGAACAGGTACACGGCTAGTCACATTGTATCCATAGCCAAGAAACAGATAGATAGATGCTGGTGCTCAGCCTACTTCTTATTCAGTCCAGGACCACATTCTATCACATGGCAATGCACATACTGGAGTGTGCCTTCCTTTTTTGAAGCCAGTCTAGAAAGTCCCTCACATAAACACCTAGAAGATTATCTTCTAAACCATGGCAAGTGACAGTATTAACCACCACATCTGGCAATCCTAATTATAAAATATTTTTGTGAAATGACTAAACCAAAAGTATTAAAATCCTTAAATTGTTTTCCACGATTACAATAATGAAATATCTCCTGATACACTCCAGAAACTAGGACTCCTCCTGTGTTGAAGCCCTGATGGCCCCTGATGAGTAAGTTACTTTACTCCTCATAGACTGTAGATCTCTGCATCTACTAGATTTTACATTTGGCTTCATACTTGGCTTTACTACTATGTCTATGCTCTCTTTTAGCCTTAAACATAATAGTTCCATGGCTATTAAAAACTGAATGCAAAGAAAACTTTTTGAAAAACAAGACAACTTTGATGCTGAATTTTGAGTTAAAGGCACATTCTCTGCTGCATTAATTTTTTGAATAAAATTTGTTTATTTACTCTAGACTCACTAATAAAATACATGTAAAGATCCTTAAAATGAAATATATATGTACTGGAAATTTGCATGTACTTTTTGATGGGAGGTCTTCATGATTTAATATATTACAAAGATTTATTCATTGAAAAATGTGTCAAAAAATTTTAAATATCATGTTTCATTTTTTTAAATAAAATTACAATCAAGTCTCTGGAGAACTACTTATAACTTCTTTGCGAAGAAAATATTTGGCCATACATAGTTAAAAACTTTCAATAGTTTCACAAGGCGATACTTTATAGTGTACCCAAAGCCAAAATAACTTGTGAAAAAAATGAATAGAGATATCATTCTTATAAGAAAAATGTCACTAAATATACAATTGTCTATGACATTAAGTCTATAAGTAAAAGCTTGAACTGAATTAAATTTTGTGTCAGGATGTTTTGATTTATTAAATATATATCTTAACATTTTAAATACTTCAGCTGCCCCCTGATAAAGCTTAAACCAAATGCATAGTCTATTTAAGTTCTGGTTGCTATAATTGCAATGTTTTTAGCACATCAAGAAAATGACCCAACAGCTCACTCCTGAAGGGATAATATGGTTAAGAAGTAACAGCAATTGTACACCTCGCTACTTTAATATACTTTGTTATAAAGAAAAATAACATATGATCTATTCAGCCACCTCAGAAGATAAAATTGCATTTAAGAAAAGATAATATTGGAATCTTATTTTTCAAGGGAAAGTTGGAAAAATAAAAAATATTGATCTTACCAAGAGTAAAAGTAGCTTCCAAGGCCACAGAGGATAATCAGCATTATGACTGGACCCTATGTAAACACTCTTACTCTGTTTATGAATTCCTACTTAGAATTTAGTAATTTGTCCATAATGAGATAACAAAGAACAGTTCTTTTTCGTCTTTAAAATGCAGATTTTATATATTGTGACCATTAAGTGTTCCCAATTAAAAATGATTACACATAAGAGAGATTAAATCCTCATTGCCCTTTTGGGGCAACTATGGAAAGAAACACAATTCGTTTTACAGCTGCTGGAGAAAAATGGAGTCAATCCAACACTTCTAATGCATCAAGAGAGAAAGAGGTGGGAAGCTGGTGTAGAGGAATAGCCTTTGTGCTGTAGACTGCACCAGTCTAATGTCAAAATTCTTTTGACATTAGACGGATAAAACAAAGAGAAAAAAAAAAAAGGAAATGTATCACAGAACAAGTGATAGCTTTCTCTTTTGAGAAGAATGAGCAATCCTTCACTGTCCTACTCAACATTCTCCTTGATATTTTTCTGTGTTCTCTCACAAGAATTTCCCCATTCTTCTCTGGGATTAAAAAGATTTGGCTGGGTGTGTGTGTGGTTCATTGGATGATGTTCTTGCTGCACAAACATGAGGACCTGAATCTGAGTACTCACTATTAAAGCTAGACATGGTGATATATATCTATAACCAAAGCACTGGGGGAAGAGAAAAGCAGATGCCAGAAATCTTGTGATAAAATCCCTAAAGAAAGCACCATCCAGGACAAAGTAGGCTAGAGAGCAGCAAGAAGCATCCAGAAGGGCTGAGGAAACAGGGAGCACAATCCCTATGTTTATGAATGAAGAAAATATCATGGAACAACTTGGTTCATATGCACTTAAAATGAAGTCCTAATATATAAATTTCGTTAACATCCACCTCATAAATAAATTAATTGCAGCATTCAAGTAGCATTGTTAATGGTGATTTGATATATTGAGGGGTATCTATTATTATTTTCAGGTGCATAAAGGAAGTATAGTGATGATGATAACTGTTAGAAATATATCTTTGAAGTTCAAATAAAGTTCAGAACAACTTTCATAGGTACTGAAAGTATATAAACTTTCAGGCCTGGAAGGAAGCTTCATAGATTCATTCAGTGTCAAAAGCACTGGTTGTGGGGTTATTTAGATATTTCTTTTTCCTTAAGGCTATGGTGGTACAGAACAGGAACACACAAGCAGATGTTTTTTAAATTTTGTGGTTTTAGCAGTTATGAATTTTCATTTGGATGAGAATGAGTATGTTTATCTTACATGTCTCTTTCTCTGTCATTGCCTAGTTATAGAAACCTTAAAGCAAGGATTTGTCTAGCTGTGCCCTTCAGTTATTCAAAAATATTGAGATCTGATTGTTCTGAGAGGTTAAATACTAAGATGTCTAACTTGGTTCTTCTAAAACTTTATTATTTGTTTTATATTGAAGGTTATTTTTAAAGATTTTTTTTGCATGTGTGTCTGCGTGTGTCTTTGTGTGTCTACATGTGTGTCTGAGTACCCGTGAAAGCCAGAAGACATCTCCTGGGGTTGGAGTTACAGGCAGTTGTTAGTGGCCTGATATGAGTGCTGGGAACTAATCTGAGGCTCTTAAGGCTATAAAGGGCTCTTAATGGATGTGCCATGTCTCCAGCCCTTTGCTTTATATTTAAGCATAGGATCCAATATATTTGGAAGAAGCTAATCCACATGTGTTTAGAAATTAAAAGTTGACCCAATTTCTAGTTTATATTAGAGTTAATATGACAGCATAGCAATTTCAAAGAAAACATTTTGAAAACTGACAACTTTTTGAGACCAGTGTCCATTTATCATCTAAACAGGCAAGATGGTAACCCTACACCTTAGTATGAATTTAACCTTAAACCATGTCTCCAATCTTCCTAAGTTTTTACTGCTTGAGACTTTAAAGACCAATGAAAAAAAGTACTACTTCAGCCTTAATTGTTTTCCAACATAACATCACATGTAGTTATGGATGGTCTTAAACTCATTACATATTTCAGGCTGGCCTGAGACTCAGCAATCCTCCTACTTGAGCTTCCAGAGGACTAGAATTTCAGTGGGAGTCATCAGGCTTGACTTTAGACTTCATTTCATTTATGCTAAATCTGGAAATAGATTTGTCAATAGTGAAGGCAAGTAAAAATGAATCATTTATATTAGCAAATGAAAAATGAAACTGTTCCTTTAGTTAAAAGTATAGAAAACTACCTCAAATTCTAATCACATGTATAAAGTAATCTATAATTCCCAAAGTACAGAGATGTGTGTGTGTGTGTGTGTGTGTGTGTGTGTGTGTGTGTGTGTGTGTGTGCATGTATGTACTCATGTGTAAGTCTCTATGAGCTCATTGGAAGAAAAGAATCGTCTTTCAGTGTCTATGTGATTTGGAGACACTATATTTAGCTATATTTCTTGTATAATTTAAAAGTCAGACTAACAGTCTCATTTTAGTGCAGGACATTTGGTTGGCATATTGTATTAGTCATGAATTTCCTTTTACGCTTATTCTGCGGCTTCCATTTCTAATCTGATCCCTGTTAACTTGCTTCCTTCATGAACTTTCCTCCTCCACTTCCATCTCTTCCTTCTCTTGCTGATTCTTCTTTTTCTTAGCACATTATTGGAAAACAATCATTTTGAAATATCTCTTTTATTTCTATACATAAAAGGTGAGAAAATAAAAATATTCTAGTTCTCTAATTACAATTCCCTCATTTTTATCATTTTGGGAGACAGATTTATTGTGTACCATTGTAGAATTCCTATTTATTACTTCTAACTCTATACTATATATTCACATAAATAGTGATACCATCACTTTATTTCTTTTTTTCTATTTTCTATTTTTTTATTCATTTTACATACTAACCACAGATCCCTCTCTCATCCCTCCACCCTCCTGCTCTGACTCCCCCCACCTCCTCCTCATCCCCTCCTCCAGCAGGGTAAGTTCTCCCATGGCGGGGACAGCTAAGCCTGGTACATTCAGTTAAGGCAGGACCAAGCCCCTCCCCACTGCATCAAGAGTGAGCAAGGTGTCCAACCATAAGTAATGAGATCCAGAAAGACAGCTCATGCTCCAGGGATAGATCCTGATCACACTGCCAGAGGCCCCGCAAACAGACCCAGCTACACAATTGTCTCCGGTGTGCAGAGGGTCTAGTCCAGTCCCATGAAGGTTCCACAGCTGTTGGTCTAAAGTTTGTGAGTTCCCTTGAGGTTGGTTCAGTTGTCTCTGTACATTTCCCCATCATGATCTTGACCCCCCTTGATCGTGTAATCCCTCTTCACTCTCTTCAACTGAACTCTCAGAGCTCAGCCTGGTGCATGGTTGTGGATCTCTGCATCTGCTTCCATCAGTTACTGAATGGATGAAGGTTCTATGATGACAGTTAGGGTATTCACCAATCTGATTACTGGGGTAGGCCAGTTCAGGTACTCTCTCCATTATTGCTAGTAGTCTAAGCTGGGGTCATCCTTGTGGATTCCTAAGAATTTTCCTAGCACCAGGTTTCTCCCTTACCCCATAATGTCTCCCACTATCAACATATCTCTACCATTGCTCTCCCACTCCATCCCTCCCTTAGCTTGACAATCCCATTCCCTCATGTTCTCATTCCCCATCCCCTAGCCACTATTGCACCCCTCCTCATTCCTAGTTTACTCATCGGGATCTCCTTTATTTCCCCATGTCATTGTGATCTATACATCCCTTTTAGGGTCCTCCTTGTTTCCTAGCTTCTCTGGAGCTGTGGGTTGTAGTCTGATTATCCTTTGCTTTACTTCTAGTATCCACTTATGAGTGAGTACATACTATGTTTATCTTTCTAAGTCTGGGTTACATCACTCAGGATGATATTTTCTAGTTCCATTCATTTGCCTGCAAATTTCATGATGTCATTGTTTTTTACAGCTGAATAATACTTCATTGTGTATATGTACCACATTTTCTTTATCCATTCTTTGGTTGAGGGGCATCTAGGTTGTTTCCAGGTTCTGGCTATTATGAATAACGCTGATATGAACATAGTTGAGCAAATGTCCTTGTGGTATGCTTGAGCATCCCTTGGGTATAGGCCCAAGAGTGGTATCATTGTGTCTTGAGTAGATTGATTCCCAGTTTTCTGAGAAATCACCATACTAATTTTCAAAGTGGCTGTACAAGTTTGCACTCCCACCATCAGTGGAAGAGTGTTCTCCTTGTTCCACATCCTCTCCATATAAGTTGTCATCAGTGTTTTTGATCTTAATCATTCTGACAGGTGTAAGATAATATCTCAGGGTGGTTTTGATTTGCATTTCCCTGATGACTAAGGATGCTGAGGAATTTCTTTCAGCCATTTGAGAGATTCTTCTGTTGAGAATTCTCTCTTTAGATCTGTAGTCCATTTTTAATTGGATTACTTGGTATTTTGCTGTCTAGTTTCTTAATTTCTTTATATATTTTGGAGATCAGCCCTCTGTCATTATGTGGGGTTGATGAAGATCTTTTCCCATTCTATAGGCTATCGTTTTGTCTTATTTACTGCATAACTTTATTTCTAATACATAATTTATTTGTCTATTTGGGGACAGAGTATTGGTATTATAAATGAGAAAGATTATGTGTTATTTGTTTACAATGATATTGAAATTATAATTCTGTAAGTACAATGATATGTACTTACAGAATGGGTGCAAAGATTGTACAGATAGTATCCCATTCATCAAAACTAGAACCTAGGGCTAACAACTTGCATGACCTATCAACGCTAAGAAACTGGTATGAGTGTGCTACTATCAACTGAATTTTAGACCTTATTTTCATGGTATGAGTTATTCACTGATATCTTTTTGCTGCCCTGTGAAAAAATTTAGATGTGAGAATTGTATTAAGTTGTATTTCAATGTCTTATTGTTTTTCAATTGTGGCAAAAAACTTTCAGAATATAGGACAGACTTCAACTTAAAAAGTAAGAGATTTTAGATATTTATCTCATTATTATATTTATTTAAATTTTTTCTAAACGACTGGCTGATAGATTAGTATGTTGAGTGGTGTTTATATTAGAAGGCAAGGATATTTGTAACTAAAAAATGAATCCATGGTGTCTATTCTCAGGAAATGGTGACTCTACTAACAGACAGTGTAAACTCTATAATCAGGGACTGCCAGGTGCTCCAAAGGAGGAGGGATATTAACAAGTGAGCAAGCATGGTCCCAAAGAGTTCCAGTAAGTATAAACAGAATAGTAACAATCAATATAGAGTTCTGTATACAGACAGAGATTATGAAATGACATCAGTTCACATAAAATCTAGGAAATACAGTATATTTAGCAAGATGAGGTGAAATAAGGTATCACGATATTTCCAAGTCTTGCCTTCAATACTTCAATACTGAGCTGCTTGAGAAGTGGAAAACACCAAGATACAATTTTAAGTTTCAGGAACTGAAGAAGTAGAATTTTACCTTCAGTTTTTGTTGTGCTACAGATATTTCTTGTGACATGGTCATCATAAGACATTTTTAAACATGTGATTGGGAATTCTTTAGAGAGAAAATGAGCTACTAACATGCATTAATATTATGCCATTTAAAACATTCATCTCTGGATAATGTAATGTATTCATTAACTTTAGCACATCTTCACAATAAAAGGATAGACCTTGGACATTTGTGGTCTCAGAATGAAATTATAACTTTTCTCATGAGGGGGAAATGTTATTTACAACTCTTATGTATAGATATAAAATAATTTAATGAAATGCTTAAGATTTCACACAGGATGTTGAATGAAGGATGACACTAATGTAATTAAAAATTTATTTTGCATCTGTTTCATCTCTCCTGAGTGTGCAATAGTGACCTAATTTTAATTTAATTATCAGAAGCACTAATAAATTTAGATACAATTCAAGAGAGAGCAGGTCAATTTCAATAGTTATTAATAAATTAGCACTTTCAAAACCCTTTTAATTCTTCAGAATATACTAATAGTGTGCTTCATTATATTTACTGACACATTATTATTGATGAATGCCTTCCTATTTGTCAAATAAAAAATGATAAACTAAATATAAATGAATGGTTGTAATGATTTATCTGAAAATAATTTAATTTTAAACTAATGATAAATTTCAGTTTTTGTGCTATAGCTTATGAATTTTGTGTCTTAAAGTATTATTCTTCATGTATAATTTATAAGACTAAGCTAATGAATGAAGCATATGGAGAACTGTCTATTTTTTATTTCCAGAAGTTTTCAAAAATTTATTCCTTTAGGGATTTGTTATTTATTTAAGAGAAAGAACATGTGTGTGACTCTGTGTGTGTAGATGTGTGTACATGTGCGCATGTGTGCATACATATGCACATTTATTAGGTGCCACAGAGTCCAGAAGAGATTGTCAGATCTACCATAGCTGGAGTTACAGGGGAGCCACCTGATTAGGATGCTAGGAACTGAAGCCAGGTTCTCTGGAAGAGCAGCAAGCACTTGTAACTACTAAGCTATCTCTAAAGCCCTCCTTATCTGAGCTTTGAAATGGCGAGAGAAATGCCACTGGCTATTAACAGACTGTAATAATGGTAAGAACTTACATATCTATCATTTGTTACATATACTTGTTTAAATTTGTGTATAAAAATGTGGTTTTGGCAACATTCAAAATATCTCTAAAATATTCAAAAATCATTTAAAGTATATATATATAGTCTCTTTAATAATATAGTGTTCTAAACTTACATCAAACTATGTAAAACTAGTATTATTTGATCTGTTGAAATTGTGAATTATTTATCAGTTGACACATTGGCATTTGAGAAAAACTTATATTGCACTGCTGGAAATCATCTCATAGCGATAAGAAATGTATTAGAAGGGAGCTATGACTTTGATACAACACAGGTCCTGGAAATTAGTGATCTTGAAAGAATCACAGGGAATGTGTACATATACATTTTGTATGTTTCTCTGTCTTGTTTTTGCATATGTAAGGTTGGTGATAAAAATTATAACTTTAGTAGTATATTTTCATTGGAAAGCATTGTTACATTAACAGAAATAAAATGTGTTATATTGGGAAAAAAAGAATCACAGGAACATGGACTCATAGACAGCTCAAACAAGCTTTTTAAGTTGTTACTATCAAGCATGGCTGGGGAGGAGGTCTTGTGCACATGAAAGACTCTAAAGCAGTGGTTCTCACCCTGAGAGAGTTGTGACGTCTTTGGGTCACATATTAGATATTTTGCATATCAAGTATTTGCATTACTATTCACTACAGTACAGAATTACAGTTATAAAGTAGGAATGAAATAATTTTATGGTTGCAGGTCACCACAACATGAGGAACTGTATTAAGTGGTTGCAACATGAGAAAGTTTGAGAACCACTGATGCTGTGAAGATCTCAAACATTGTCCTCTGATGGTAGAGTATAGAAAAATCACAATTCCTCTACTTTCAAAATGTCAAAGTGAGGAGAAGATTCACCCTCTTACCTTGAAATTTCTTCTGAAATTCAGCAGCAAAAGAGTGAGGCATGGCTAGAATCACTAAGTTTTCAGTCTAAACTATCAAGTGGCTTCACTCACTAGGTATTCAAAAGAGAAGGAAGAAAATGCCAAGAACCTTCCCATTCCCATTCCTGGCGATTCATTTTTAAAAATGGAGAAGAAGTAAGACATTGATCAAACAGTAAATGAGGGTTTTAACATATGCTAAACAAACCTTTTTTTAATCCTTCCTTCCTTTCTTTTGTTAGTATTTTTGTTTTTGTTTTATGTGACAGGATCTTATGAGCCCAAGACTAACCTCCAATTTCATATGCAGTCAAAATGTCTGCTCCTTCTTCTTCCACCTCCTTAGTTCTACAATTTTGCAGATGTGCTCCACCGCTCTTGGCATTTGACTTAACTCCTCACAGAAAATCATCAGAGAGATAGCATTGTGTCCATTTGCTATAAGCAGAATAGAACATTATGATTTGAACAGAGCGTTTTATAGGAGATAACTGAAGCCAAATTATATTCATTTATGTTCATGCCCCATGGAGTTAGAACAGTGTCATATATGATGAAGAAATGGACCCTTTTGGCTACAGACTGCCCATTGCTAATATGGGAATTTATGAGGAAAATTAAAAATGGCAAAAACATCAATGATTTATAATGACACAAAAGAGCATGTTTTAGAAATTTTATGTTGTTTTGTACATGTGTATTTCTGATATATTTGAAAAAATATTATTCTAGAAGATGAACTTTTATTATTGAAACCAAAAAATTTCCTAAGAAACATGGACAACCTGAATGTCTTCTCACTGATTACTCTTCTTTATTGACATGATGCAATCCAGGAGTTCTGAGGCCCTCTGTTTAGGACACTCATTCTCATTACAAAACAGAATCTTATAAGTTTCTCTTCATGTAAGCTGTATGAAGCTGTCTAGGAGAACTGGTCATCACATACTTCTTTCCATGGTGTTTGGACAGCACAAACACTGTCCTGAAGATTTCTTCTGATCAAGCCCCTTTTTGTCATCTTTTCTTCTGATCCCTTGCAGAACTATGATCCTTTTCCCCAGAGATTGCAGTTGCCATGTGAACCTCCAGAAGCTCTCTCCTCTAGATTGCAGTAGGAAGCTTGAAAGGGGACAATTCTTTTAGTAAAACAGTACTTTCATGAAACTGTAAGTAGGTTTCACTGTGACTTGTAATGACAAAATTTAGATAGGAATGGTCTTGAAAAGACTCCAATCTTCAGGTTTCCTTCATATTTATAGAATGAGCTTTATTTCAATTAACTGTTTTCTTTTAATGAATAATTTTCATCTCCATTAATCTGTATCCTAAATTAACTTCAATTTCCAACTTTTAGTTTTCAAATTAACAAGCATGATCAATCCCCTAATAAGTCTATGTTTTCCTTGCTTTATCAGAAGCCAATAGGTTGAGAGATCCTACTCCTAGCTGTTGTATGTTGTTCTAATGCAAAGTAAATTGTTATTTTCATGATTTGTAAATAACAAGTCTTAAGCAACTACCTCAAATGCTAAGGTAAACTTTCACTACATTTGTAAAATTTTAGTATAGCTGAAACTGATAATTTTTAACACATTGATCAATGTTTGATGTATCATTTTCATGCTTTTAACAGTTCCAAGCCTTTCTAGTTTTAAGTAACTAAAATTTTCATTTATAGAAGGAATCTAAAATAAATGTCTCAGCTTTGTAAGTATGCATAGCGAAGCCTAGATGATTTATTTTTGGTGGTAGGAAGAAAGCCTAAATTTAGAAGTCATTTTTCTTTTATAATATATTCCAAAAATACTTTCAGACATTTTCAGTTTTTGTGTTTCAAGTTTGTTCAATGCATTAAAGAACTAATATTTTAAAATTTAGAAGGCCCTTAAGCCTTGCCATTCACTACTATTGAACCATTTCTTAGGGAGACACAGAGCCAGGTCCCACAAGCCTGAAGTAATAGTCTCATCAACACATCAATATATGCACTAATTTTGAGTGTGTTTCTATTTAAAGACATTTAATAAATTTATATTTACTCATTTATATTAAACTTGCAGCCTCCTGCACTGTAACTCCAGCCAGAACAGTGATTACATGATGTGTGTCTCCTCTACAGGCACATCATAGCCTTCTCATGATAGGGACCCTGGGAAGTACTTTTACAATGACACATTGGCCTTGCTCTGTGCATGTTTATACTAGATGAGGGAAAGATAATGAAATTTAGTCAGTAAATATTCAAATACACAATTCACAAAAAGAGTATCAATTATATTTCATATCATTCCGTTTACTGGACTTCAGGGGATGTAGCTTGCAATCCTGGAAGCAGTACTTCATTCAACCCGTGGCTCCACAATGACATTCATCAGATCCTAGTCAATGATGACCTCAGGCAAATAGTGAGAATACACATTAAGAGTCTTTGTAGCAACTAGACAAACTAGTTTTAGATTGTTCAATCCAATATTGTTTTAAAAGAGCTTCCTATATAAGATATATTGACTAATCCATTTAATGTAAGCTTTATAAAGCTTCTTAACAAGTAGGAGATGAGAAAGAAAACGTGGGTGGGAATCTACAGTAGTGGGAGAGGCATTGCTCTTTAGGTGATGTTTAACTCAGAGCACAGAGGGCATCAGACCACCTGTCATCTAATATCCTCATTAGCCACCAGCACCCAGAGATATACCTTTCAAAATCTATGTGTGGGACAGACTTACCCCTTTGGTTTGATTTTCATTACAAAGGCCCATTAAAAGAATAAAGCCAGGCCTGATTGACTGTTTGTTCATCCTCTGCTTTTCTCAAGTAGAGAAATTGGTGATCCTCTAAGAGTAGAAAAATCTTTATGATTGGATTTAAGATACTAAATAAACTGATTCCACAGAAAATTTAAATCAAGTGCAGTGCCCTAGACTTAGAACATGATCCATTATATTATTATCTACCCCTCACCTTCCTTCTCAACAATGAAAGAAAAACAATTATAATAATATATTTCAAATTATGTTAATAAATAGTCTCAAATATACTTTTCTTTACCCGTAGAGTTAAATGATCAGAAAAGATTAAGACTGACACACAAACAGTATCACTCATTTATTTATATCAAATGTTTCATGGCCATCTTCCATGTTTGAAAAATTATTCAATACATATGAATATTGTATGTATGAATTATATGTATGATTTTACAATGAATCAATGTTTGTCAATTAATGAGTTTTCAACAACTCTTATGTCAAAATCATTCATTGAAATGAATGACTGTATTTATCTATCTATATCTATCACAAACCTATCATATATCCAGCATCTATTACCAACCTTCGGTTTATTATGTATCTTTTTGTCTGAAAGACAGAATATTTGAAACAGTTCAGAAGGACATGAATGGCTATGTAAATAATTAGCACAGTCAAATGCTTGAAAATATCTTCCAAGTAGATGTCTGATTATCAGTCCATTTCTTACTGTCAAAATATGTCTAAAGGATCAAATGATCTGAAAAGGAGAGCTTTACCTCTATTTGAATATTTTGAGCAAACACGTAATATAAATATCTCAGGTTTGTGAGAAGCTCTGCTCTGTAAGGCTACTTGGAGCCAAGTTAATCAAAATCCTGTGGGATAGAAAGCATTCCGTTAGAAACATATGGCCTACTTGAATCCTATCACATGGGTATGTCTACCTAAGGTGCTGAAGGTGACACAGCATGCTGATGATGACCACTCCTGAGATGGTCCTGCCTGAGTGCAAGGAGCTAGGTGATGTGGAGAACAGATGGAATACTTGCGAACTTCCTCTGCCAGACAAGTGCTGGGATTGAGTACTTGTCAATAACCTGAAGGTTCTTTGGAGTACTGATGTCATTGTATGCCATGTGACCTGATTTCAAGTTGGGGCAAGAATGAAATATTTGGGAGGTGTCGTTTTGTTTGAAACTTTTATTTATAAAATAAAATGTGTTCACTCACGACAGTGATCCTAATTATAGTGGGACAGTGAATTTTGCATTGTGTGGTTGGAACCGTACACATCTAAATGAGTACTTCAAAGACTCTTACTACATGAGATAGAGCAGGTTAATATAGAATAATAAACCGGACTGCAGTAATTATTTTGCAGTGCCCATGTATATCAAAGCACATTATACTTTAAAATATGCAACAAGAATATAAAAAAGTATTTACCATGTAGCTGCTTCACAATAAAAAAAAGATTCTTATCAACTTGATGTTGTAGTATGTTAGTCATTTAATGCTAATCAAAATAAATTTGTTCATCTTTAATTTTATATTCCTATGCATTTGATTTTTCATGACAAAAATCAATAATAAAAATTTTAATTGTAGAAAATAGGCCCAATATCTTAAAATTTAAGAGTTGTATATGTTAATATTATCAGTACAGATAATATAAATTTTCACTTATATAAAATGTAGTAAATAAAACAATCATAAAATTATAAAATGCTTAGAGAGAAAAATGTCAGGAAGTGGAATTGCCTTTCAGAAACATGGATGAAAAGCATCTCAATAATAGGGGCTTACTAAAGCTTTTATAATATATTTTGAGCAAGCTTTTAAAGAAAATTATCCATTGGAAAAATGCCAGTTCAATCATACTAAATGCATATTTGTTTACTTTCATATAAACTATGTAAATGTTTGACACTGAAGTCTAAATCATTGATGGAAATTACTGTAGTGGTCTCTGTGCCTTTGACATTTATTTCCCCTGTGAAAAAAATATTTGTTTCTGTTATTTATTATTTAAGATAAACTGAAATAAAATTCTAAATATGAAGAAAATGATCCAATAAATTGATAATAGCATTTCTTCCTTTTGAAGATAGTTGATTTATACTCAATTCCTATTAGTCCTTTTTTTCTAAGTAGGAATTCAATATATTCAACCACAAAATATTTATAAGTAAACTTAAATTTAATAATAGTTTGTGTATGAAAAGATGTAAATTAACTGACAGAGAAGGATTCATATTATTTGATGTTTTGTGGCTTTCTATCTCATGTATATTATCTGGTTAATAAATTGACAATCCATGTTCTAATATCAGATAATTCCTCAAATTTAAAGACAGCCTTTTTAGCAGCTTAGAGTCCTCATGACAACTACTGCCTGCAAGCCAATGGAAGAGACAACTAATAGAATAGGTCGTCTATCTGGAAATTCTGGCTTCATCATAAAACAAACTCCTTTAATCTGAAATTACTTTAAGTATCATCTGAAGAAAACATTTTAAAATGCATAAGTCTACTTTAGAAGGATACTAAACTGAATGAAAGCAAAATTAGTGTCCTGTGTATTTATTTATTTATTATTTATTTTGTACCTCACTTTGATGTATCATTCATAGAAATCCATTTTGTCTCCCCATTCCTGCTATCTACAATCTAAAATTGCCTTTAGTCTGTTATGGAACATGGATCTTACACATTGTAGAATTCAATATTTGGTGTACCATCTTCAGATCACAGTGCCTGGGGCCGTGGCAACTTTTTTGTTTGAGTGTATGGTTTTACTCATATTTGTCAAATGAAAAATACAACTAAATCTAGACATTGAATTTTATTTAATAGTTGTTTGTGTCTCTCGGAACTAATTTTAAAGTCAGCATGGAATTCTTGTTAGTAAATACTAAACCTACCACAACATACAAAAAAGTTTCAGATTGAAATAACATGTATAGTTTATATATGATTAGTTTGCTCTGTGACTTGCTGCCCTTTGTATCTTTATTTTAATCTTCATCTATTTCTGGATTCTTGCCTTACTTAGGGTTCCTATTTCTGTACTAAAACACCATTACCAAGAGAAACTTGGAGAGGATGGGTTTTATTTCATTTTACAGCTTGTAGCCCATCAATTAGTAAGTCGGAGCAGGAACGCAAGTCATGAACCTGAAAGCAGGAATTGACGTAGAGACCATGGAGGAAGGCTACTTACTGGCTTGTTCTTAATGGCGTTCTCAGCCTGCTTTTCTGTAGCATCCAGGATTATCTACTCAGTTTGACAGTCTGTGGAATGGGCCCATCCACAGCAATCATTAATCAAGAAAATGTCTCTTAGATGCCCACAGGCCAATCTGGTGGGGGCATTTTCTCAGTTGTGTTTTCCTTGCCTAAAATTTCTCTAACCTGTATCTGGTGTTAAAAATTAGCCCGCACAATTCTCTTTTGTGTTATTGATGGTATTTGTATTCTGTAGGGTCGTTGCTTTCCTATCCATGTCTTTCCTGCTCAGGCTTCTTGAGACCAAAAAATGTATAAATAGGAGAGGAAAGAGTAAGGCTCTCAGCTGCTCTCTTTGTCCAAGCAGATCAGTGTTCCTTTTCGTTAATGGCAAACCAATGGCATGTACAGATGTGTATGTCTGGAGATATGGTTACTTATTATTTTCCATGCCTTATTAACATCTTTGAAAATATACATCATGTCTCCATATTATGTTAGTTGGGTAGTTTGAGTTAGGGAACAAAGAGAAAATGAAGGTAGCTAGATATGGGAAAATCTGCATTAAAGGCAACTGGAACAAGATTTTCACTGACTCTCCAATGAGACTGCAAGAAGCCAGTCTGTTTTATTTTCCCTGAATTGTAATTTATATGGATATAGTATCCTTTTATTCTTCATTCTTCATAAAACTTATTTATTCTATAATAAATGAAACTATAAATTTTTGCTTTCTTAAACCCTGAGGGAATTTTAAGAACTTACCCCTTCTGCTAAGAAATTTCTCATATATCTTTGTAGAGGTTATAAAAAAACTCAAGCATCTAGCTAGGAGAGAGATGAAATTATAGTAATTGAAGTTTCATAAACTGGAGTGTTAGGACCCTGACCTTTCATCAGCTCGAAGGTGTGAGATCTCAGTCCCTGTACATTGAAAGACTACTGATCTTCCTGGAATCTTAGTCTCATGGAATATCTTACTGCATTATATTGAAAAGTCAACCAAGCTTCTTCAAGCTTAAAAAATGTAAGACCTAAGCACTGTGCATATATGTTATAGTTGTGTAGCTTGGTCCTCTTGTGGGATTCCTAACAGGGGGAACAGGGACTGTCTCCAAGTCTTTTACTGGCTTTTGGGACCCTACTCCTCATACTGAGTTGCCTTGCCTAGCCTTAATACATGGGGAGGTACTTAGTCTTAATACAACTTGATATACCATGTTTTATTGATACTCATGGAAGACATGCCCTTTCCTGGATGGAGATGGAAAAGGAGTGGATTGGGGGTTGGGAGCAGGGGGAGAAGTGGGGGAGGCTGTGGCTGGGATGTAAAATAAATATATTAATAAAAAATAAATAAAAATAAAATTTTTTAAATGTCAGAGTCATAGTCATTACCTGCCTATCACTTTGGATCTGCTCTAAACACTCAGGTTTAGAAGAATTTCCTGACTACATTTTCCCATTCCTTTAGGTTATTCCCCAAGGGTGCTCACCAAATATCCCTCTTCTCTGGATATATTTTGTGTTCCCCAGGTTCGCAAGCAATATAGATATTCTATTCATGTAAAGCCTCTTTTTCCTAGCTGCTCATGCTAGCATAGCAAAATGCCATTGACCAGCTGTCCTATTATTCTAATAAAAATAGAGCTGGGATGTCCAGTGATATACGTGACAACAAGGTCTATTTTATCAGCAGCCTTTTCTATTAGCTTATAGGCAGCAGCCATCTTGATGTTCCAACTCTCATGACCTCATCTAGCTCCTATTGCATTCCAAAGATACTATTTCATAACACCATTGCACTGCGGGTAAGGCTTAAATAAATAATTTGTGAAGATAATTAGATATTCAATACATACACTATGTTTCCTTCAAATGGTACCCATATTCTCAGTCCCATCTAATGCACCCAGATCCTTTAGGTTTTAATATTGCACACTCAGTAGTTCTTGTGACTCACAGACATTGTTCTCCTTGCACCACTTCTCTTAACATGGGTGTTACACTACATCAATTACAAGAGTTGACACTGATGCTCACTGAACCATGAAAAAGTTAATAGGGAAGTGAGCTCGGGTCTCTGCCCTGCTTTGGTTGTTACTAATGAGGTATGCTGAGATTTGGATATGCTATATTCTTCTTAAAGTTTGGGTGCTAAAAAATTGGTCTAATAGAGAAAAATAAGACTCCTTGGGCTTCTCTCAGATCTATGATCTACTGTTGATAAACCCAGTCTTATACACACTATTGAGAAGTTATGATTAGATTGGCTGTGTCCTGATGAAATGACATTGACATTTCACAACCATTCCTATTATCTTCTAGATCTCATATTCTTTATGCCCTCTCTTCTATAATTATCCCTGATCCTTATAGGAAAAGTTTAAATGTCTTTTTGAGGCTGAAATTCAATCATCGTGTATTCTTCAGTTGTGTACCCATTGAGGAGCCCAAGTTCCAATGGGCAGCCCTGAAACAATGGTCACACAGAAGATACTGCTTGAACTCAGTTGGTCTAAAAGAATGTTTGAGAGGGAATTGTAGGGAGGAGTGGGGTCAATAACAGTGAGAAGGAGACTAGAGAGGACAGGAGAGTACAAAAATCAGAATGCACTTTCTACATGTATGAGATTGTCAAAGAACAAAATCAATAAACATTAAAAATACCAATATTTTAAATTTTAAAATTAATTTTTAAAAACTGTTACTTAGGGCAGTACATTTACATTTGGAGCTTTTGGGGAGTGAGGACTCTAATCTGATCAATGGATAAAATCATCAGTTGGTCTATAATTTGATGACAGTATGGAGAGTTGGGTCCTAGGTGGAGGAAGCAAGTGTAGTCACTGAGGACCTGTCATCAGGGCTATATCTTAGCCTCTGTGTTTTCTTTCAGTCTCTCTGCTTCCTGACCACCTTGAGGTGGGCTTCCTTGTTCAACATACATCTTCAAGGCCATAATATCTTGCCTTAAGACTAAAGCAATAGGGCATGCCAACCTTCAACTCGAAACCTCTAAAATTAGGGGTAAAAAGATTAATTTTCCTTTGTTTTAATTTGCTTCTCTCAGGCATTTTGTCACATGAACAAAAAGGAGCCAGTATTTTGGGACCCTACTCCTCATACTGGGTCACTAGGCCAAGCCTTAATACATGAGAAGATGATTAGTCTTCCTGCAACTTGATATGCCTTGTTTTGTTGATACTCAGGGGAGAGTTGTCCTTTCCTAAACAGAAAAGGAGGAGGAGCAGATTTGGAGGTGGGAACAGAGTGGGGATTGAGGAGATGGACTGGGGGTAGAGGAGGGAGGGGAAACTGTGGCCAGGATGTAAAATAAATAAATAAATAAATAAATAAATAAATAAATTTATGTTAAAAAATTAAATATTATTATTGTATTTGAAAAGGTTTACAATAAATCAATTTCCTAGTATTTATAGTTAGATATTATTAAAATCATAGTTTTATCCTAACAAAAAGGATCCAGTAAAGGTTACATGAAATCCAAGCTGTTACAGTTCTGTGAATTTTAAACACATATGACATTTCCACTACCTAGAATGGAAGCTATTCATGTAAGAGCATTGGAAGAAACTCAACAAAAAGCTACCAGTGAATTCAGGTATAAGTCCATTCATTCAAACTGATTCTAAACTAGTAAGCCTCCTTTGTGGTCTAGCAACTTAAATGTTAACATAGTCATGGATGCCAATTTTCAAATATTTTGCAAGAAACATTCCAGGCTCATAACAAAAGAAAAGAGAATAAAAGAGCCAATGCAAATACAGGGATCCATTAAATCCATACCTAGTTTACTGACATAAAGGACAGTACTTTACTTCCAAACATTAAACTTTGACAGACAAGCTGACGGAAAGTCAATCCTATCTATGTTTATTTCATGATTTCACATTAGCAGCCTTAAATCAACCATGCTGGTAGAGATATTTACACGATGGAATTTGAGAATTGCTATAATCTGGACATTGCTGGGATAGAAAGGCAGCCATGACTGAGGACAGACTACCATTGTTTATATGACAGCTCACAGAATTCCCAACAGCTTGATCAATTATCACAGTCCACTGCGCTGTGGCTAGAGTGCCCCACTTCTGCTTGCACCTGATGAATAAGAAAAGTGATATTTATCATTCAGTTGGCTTGGATGCCATTGGTTATGCCATGGGGGATATTTAGAGCTACATGAAATTTGTAGGTTCGCAATGAGGCTTGTAGCATCTATTCGTAAGCTGTAAAGAATCCTATATCTGGAAAGGACAGTATATTGCATATTATTCTCTTGCTTATAATTCATTAATTATTCTCAATTATTAACTGATTAAGTATAAAGTTATGTCAATCTATAATATAACTGACTTTACTTTCCCAAAAATACAAAAAATACAGTACTAATTTTGAGATACTCTAGAAGTATAAGGACTGAGGAGTTTGGGAGCCATGGAATCATATGGACCCCAGAAAGAATATTAAAAAATATAAAAAATATATATTAAAAATATAGCAATTAAGAAGATGGCATAATAGTGAGTTACTGAAAAAATCAGGGTAGATTCTCTTTTCAGATAAAATAGACATATATGAGATACATTGGGAATGAGAAGGCACAACAGAACTTGCTGATAGTTATTGAAAAATAAATGAAGTATGTATTTATACTTCATTTAGTATAAATAGGAATGATAAGAAGGTATATAATAGGTAGACAGAACAAGTTCCAGAAGGCTGATCCTTGATATAAAGGACAGAGTATTTCTCCTTCAAAGGATGGGAAAAGTAAATGGGTGGTTCAGGGAAGAGGGTGGGTGAAAACAAATTGGGTGTGAACTTCATATTCTTAATTCATTGCATCATTTCTGTTGTGAATGAAAGGGATTGCGACTTGCTTTTCATTAAAATTTTGTCTCTACTTGTACCCTAAATCCCATGATTGAAATTCATTCTGTGTTCCTAACTTACTATAGTATGTTTTATGACTCTACCATTTGGATATCATTTGGACACAGGCTTCAGGACTGTTTCACGAAGATCCTACTTTCATTTCTTCCTTCACTTTAACCTCAGAATTTAAATATTCACAACAAGAATCTATCAAAAAACATACACAATGGATTTAGAATTTTATAAATTATGTGTGGTTGTGTGTTGGTGTTGGGATATGTTCATTTGAGTGCAGGTGCCTGAGGAGGTCAGAGGCATCAGTTCCCTTGGAACAAGAATTAGAGATAGTTGTGAAGCACATGCATGCTGGGAACCAAACTTGGGTCCACAAGAACAGCAAGTGCTCTTAACCTCTGAGCTACCCACAAAAAATAAAAAAAAAAATTAAAGCAATAGAATTTATATCTAAAACGCTAGTTAGTGACCTTAGTACCTTTGAAAACAAATAAATTATGTCCTTGCATATGATTAAAATGTGCTTTTTGGGTCCATTAGTGGGAAGTATGAGGGGAAAAGGACAAAAAAATTTAATTAGTCTGTGTAAGATTCTTACAGATATTATCCTATCATCTGTCACCTAAGATGCCTTCAATTTAAAGGAAAACATGTTGTGTTTTGTAGCTTTAATATTATTTCTTCAAAACACTGCCTTTGGATAACATAAAATCTCTTGACTAGGATATTTTTAGAACAACATCAAAGGGAAAAAGAGTGGTATTTTTCTTTATATAAATGAACACCAAGACACTAGAAAAGTTGGAAAAAGCTATATATTTCATGCTGAGAACTTGGTTTTAGCTTAGCAGCTTATACACTAAGATATGGCATAAATCTTCCTCTACTCATTCATTAATATGTATTACAATGAACTATTTAGAAACTAGATGAGTTCTCTGTTGCTTTAGACCATGTACATTATAGTTCCTTAAAAATACTTCACATACTCATTTTTATGTAAAATCTAGCCATCGATTCTAAATTATAAATATTTAATTGGCAGAGATTGTATATCCTCAAAGTACACTTGATAGTGGTTTACATGTTCATTCATGATTTCCACAACCAAATTATGGGTGGACACATCACACACACACACACACACACACACACACACACTTTCTTTTTTTTAAATGTTTTTAGTTGAAATAGAATTACATTGCTTTCCCCATTCTCCTCTCCCTATCCCTTCCCAATTACATTCCCTTCAGACCCTTACATGTTCCCTATACACTCTCAAAATTTAAGCCTATTTTTCTTTTATTATCATTGTTATACACACAAATATGTATATACATGTAAGTGTGTATTAAATATATATAAATATATAAACACTTTTGCCTGCTACATCTATTTTTTGTAGTTAGTATGTATATAATTTCAGGGTTGTCCACTCTGCATTGGACAGTCAATGAGGGTTTCATTTTTGGGGAAGGCTAATTGATTTTTTTTTACCATCAGTCATTAATTGCCTATAATTCTTTGTCTAGAGGGGGGAATCCCACAAAATTTTCTCCCTTCTGTTTTAACATGGCCATTGATATTGCCATTTTCCTGGTATTTTTAATGCAGCCATTTCTAGGAGAGATTTCTACAATGGACTCCCTTGCATTCTGGCTCTTAGAATTTTCTGCTCCCTCTTCCTCATTCATAGGTTCACACATGTGACGTAGATGTATCCATTGTGGATGAACTCTAGGTTAACTTAGTAGTTGTAACATAAAATGTATATGGTAAATCAAAAACCTCAGGAAACTCATTAAGAGCTAATTTTTCTGTATCTTTTAATTTGTAAAAGTTAGGAATCTAGAAATATTTTGAATAAAAATATGACTTACATTTCAAAGAAAATAATATGAGATTTAACTATATTCACCAGGTTCATATAAAAATGTTCTTATTTCTACTTTGTATATTTTGCTGAATTTCTCTAACTTCCTAACTTTCTTTGTATAATGATACTTGATGTTTCCCATACTTCCTAATATTCTGCTGATCCTGGTTCTAGCTTCTATCCTTCCTGGGTTTAGATAGCCATATGTCTATTTAAAATATACTCCTGCCTGGGATGCTCTAGATGGTACACTTTGTGAGAAAACATGGATGACTATGGTCCCTGCAGACCTGAGTTCATGTCCTGTCTTATGCATTCACCAACCCCAGAAAGTGACTGTTCACTTGACATCAAACTCTTTCACTTAATTTTGGTATATCATCAAAGTTACCATGAGGATTGCATGTGATACACTAAATTAATGATTGAAATATTGGGCATATTATATGTGCCAATCAATGTTCATGGCATCAGTGTCATTATTACACTATAATTGATGCTGGCAGATGTTAATTTTCTCCCTAATGATCATCACTATCTTATCCTAAACCTATACCAGGAATGATATCTTCCAGGTACCCAGAAGCAGGAATAGTGTATAACAAGATATTCTAGTTACACAGTTTTCAGGAACTAGCAGCAAAAAGAATAGTTTTATTTCCTAGTTTGAGAAGCCATTCCAGTGCCTTAAAAATAATGCTGAACTGAACATAGAGATCCCCTCACAGGCAGACAGTATGCTGAGAGTGAGAGACCTTGGAACACTCAGTCCTAAATGGGATGTCTCCATCAGATTCCTCCTCTTAGTGCTGAGAAAACTGTGGAAAAGGAGGCAAAAAGAGTATAAGAGCCAGAGGGGATGGAGGACACCAAGGAAACAAGTCCTTCTAAACACAGCAGGACCAATGCACATATGAATTTACAGAAACTGAGGCAACATGCACAAGGCTTACACTGGTCTGCACTAGTTGGGGTCCTGGTGTTGAGAGAAGTTGACACAAGCCCCATCCCTAGCCCAGAAGCAATCTCCAATAAATAATCACTTACAAATGAAAATTTAGTTTTTTGCCAAGAGTGTCTCACTGGAGAAACAAACTACTTTTAGGGCAGGCCTCATGTCCAGCAGTAGATGCCCAACAGAAAATGAACTCAGTGACATCCTTGAAGTTTTTTGCCTCATGAAATTTATTCAGAAACATGTTTCTTCTTTCTCTCTTTTTCTCTTTCTTTCTTTCTTTCTTTCTTTCTTCCTTTTTCTTTCTTTTCTTCCTTCCTTCCTTCCTTCCTTCCTTCCTTCCTTCCTTCCTTTCTTTCTTTCTTTCTTTCTTTCTTTCTTTCTTTCTTTCTTTCTTTCTTTCTTTCTTTCTTAGTTTTTAATTACAATGTGCAGTTCCTGTGCCTATATATTATAGTTTCTGGCTTTAGGTTTTTATGGGATTCCTGTATATATACAGGTATGTGTCACTGCATCTATATGTGTTTCTTGTGCTTTTTCTTTGGCTCCTTTTCTTCTACTTGTTTCTTTTGTTCTGTTCTTATTTGTTCTTTTTTATTTTACTTTATTACTATTATTTAGATCTCTATTTCTTTTGTAAGAAGAAACAGAAAGTGTGTGGACTTGTCTAGAAGGGGAGGTAGGAAGGATTTTGGAGAAGTTGAGGTTGGAAAACTATAATCAGAATATATTGTATGAAAAAATCTATTTTCTTTTCTTTTTTTTGTTTTTGTTTTTTGAGATAGGGTTTCTCTGTGAAATAGTCCTGGCTATCCTGGAACTCACTGTATAGACCAGGCTGGCTTGAACCCACAGAGATCTGTCTGCCTCTGCCTCCTGAGTGCTGGGATTAAAGGCCTGGTTGAAAAAAATCTATTTTCAATGAAAGAAAAAATAAAATACTGAGCCATTTATTAATGACTTCATAATACCATTTTGCCTATTTTAGAGACACTTGTTAAACATGCATAAGCTAAAAAAATACCTTTTATCTTTTATATAATCTATTACTTTTTAACAATGAATTCATATATACACAGATAAACTATGAACAGCTATTCATAGATGTCTATCAGATTACCAGTGACACCACAATAAGCTGGAGATTCATTTAATAGACTGGCCTATGTAAACCTCATGGCTGTGCAATGCACTGTCAAGCATAGCTTTTTAAACTTATTCCACTTCCAACTGTTTTTCTTCTTGGAAAATTTTATATTATCACGGGCACGCAGAGAAAGGGAACACTGGAGAAGGCAATAGATGAGGGTAATTAAAGAGAACAAAGAATAATGATGTATAAAAATGAAGATGTCATAATGAAACCTATTATCTTGCATGGTAAACTAAAAAATAATTAAAAAATAAAATAGATTCCCAAGTTAAATATTGCCAATAATAAATCATCAATAAATTTGTTTTAAAACAGTTCTTCAGAATGCATATAAGTATCATTTATTAAAGGCAATGGTAAATTTTCATACTCATGAGATATGCTTATTTAATTTTACATTAATAGTAAAATTTTGCAGAATATTTGGTGCTGCACAGTATAGGGCATCTTTAACATCTTTCCAAGGTATTTGGTATTTTAAGTGTGGAATCATCAATGCCTACAATGTCATTTTGCTAAAATTCATAGTGCAAAATGGCAGAAATATTTTTAAAACCATCTCAGAATTTGCTGAATATTCTGTCCTACCCCTAAGCTAAAATTCATTAAAAAATATTTTGATGATTCAATTTAGTAATTAAAAATGATTTTTAAAAATATACTATTCCTAACCCCATTCAAAGACATACTAATTTGACAGTTTCATGCTGAGGAATAAAAGACTTTTCCATAAGTAAACCATTATGTTTCTATTAGAGGAGGAAATATTATGTTCACACTAAAAACACTACAGTTCGTAGCCTATAATAGTCACAATCTAAACCCATGCCGAGGTATTTCAAACAGTGTTGGTGGTATCTCAAGGCATGACAGCATGAGCTGTGCAAAATGCTTATGCTGCCTGTTCAGAACCAAGGCTTCAGTGAAGCCATGTGATGCAACATGAAGCCATGTTGCCAGTAACACTTTGGATTCATTGACTTTTGAAGTAATTTTTGTTTGTGCATTCAGAAACTTTTTCTGTTGCCAGTCTCCTTATGACTACCCAAACACATTCAGTTACTTAAGCCCACAAGGGATGACCACCCTCTGTTTAAGAAGCTCAACTGTGGAGTTCCTGTTTACATGAATCTACAGCAGGTGCATCTCCCTGTGGGTGCTTAGTATCAAGACACAATCAGGCACCTGTTGTTCCAGATGGAGATGTTCAAAATGCAATGCTCAGAGAACAATTTCTGCTGAATTAAAAAGTTTTAGCAACGTGAAGTTAGAAACTTAAAAACTGAATCACTGCTTTCATAGTGTCCCATAAGTTTGGGTACGTGGTGTCTTCATTTTTGTTGATCTCTAGGAAGTCTTTAATTTCTTTCTTTATTTCTTCCTTAACCCATTGGTGATTCAGTTGAGCATTATTCAGTTTCCATGAGATTGTAGGTTTTCTGTAGTTTTTGTTGTTGTTGAAATGTAACTTTAAACCATGGTGGTCTGATAGTACACAGGGGGTTATTCCAATTGTTTTGTATCTGTTGAGATTTGCTTTGTGGCCAAGTATGTAGTCGATTTTAGAGAAGGTTCCATGGGGTGCTGAGAAGAAGGTATATTCTTTTTTGTTAGGATGGAATGTTCTGTGTAGATATCGATTAAGTCCATTTGATTCATGACATCAGTTAAGTCCTTTATTTCTCTGTTAAGTTTCGATTTGGGAGATCTGTCCAGTGGTGAAAGTGGGGTGTTGAGGTCTCCCACTATTAATGTGTGGGGTTTTATATGTGGTTTAAGCTTTAGTAATGTTTCTTTTACATATGTGGGTGCCCTTGTGTTTGGGGCATAAATGTTCAGAATTGAAACTTCATCTTGGTGGATCTTTCCTGTGATGAGTATGTAATGCCCTTCTTGATCTCTTTTGATTGATTTTAGTTTGAAGTCTATTTTGCTGTCAGAAAATGGAAAGATCTCCCATGCTCATGGATAGGCAGGACTAACATAGTAAAAATGGCAATTTTACCAAAAGCAATCTACAGATTCAATGCAATCCCCATCAAAATACCAACACAATTCTTCACAGACCTGGAAAGAATAATACTCAACTTCATATGGAATACTACTCAGCCGAGAAAAACAATGACATCATGAGGTTTGCAGGCAAATGGAGGGATCTAGAAAAATTCCTCCTGAGTGAGGTAACCCAGACTAAGAAAGACAAACATGGTATGTACTCACTCATAGGAGAATACTAGATGTGGAGCAAAGATGACTGGACTGCTACTCACATTACCAGGGAGGCTGCCTGGAAAACAGGACCCCAAGAAAGACATGGGGATCACCCAATGAAGGAGA
Organism: Peromyscus attwateri; assembly: GCA_902168425.1. NCBI lineage: Eukaryota > Metazoa > Chordata > Mammalia > Rodentia > Cricetidae > Peromyscus > Peromyscus attwateri. The sequence continues at coordinate 8,461 of CABHPP010127584.1, read as the reverse complement.
AATGGATGAGATCTTCATGAACAGCCTGGTCATAAGTGGGGGAAATGAAGGGCGAGGGTCGAGGGAAAGGGAGCTTGGGGGAGCGGGAGACCCCAGCTGGATCAACAACAGAGAGGGAGAACAAGGAATAGGAGACCATGATAAATGAAGACCACATGAGAATAGGAAGAAGCAAAGTACTAGAGAGGCCCACAGAAATCCACAAAGATACCCCCACAATAGACTGCTGGCAATGGTCGAGAGACAGCCCGAACTGACCCACTCTGGTGATGGGATGGCCAAACACCCTAATTGTCGTGCTAGAAACCCCATCCAATGACTGAGGGATCTGGAAGCAGAGATCCATGACTAGGCCGGGCAGAGCTCCAGGAGTCCAATTAGCAAGAAAGAGGAGGGTCTATATGAGCGAGAATTGTTGAGACCAAAGTTGGATAAAGCACAGGGACAAATAGCCAAATGAATGGAAACACATGAACTATGAACCAATGGCTGAGGGGCCCCCAACTGGATCAGGCCCTCTGAATGGGTGAGACAGTTGATTGGCTTGAACTGTTTGGGAGGCATCCAGGCAGTGGGACCAGGTCCTGTGCTCATTGCATGAGTTGACTGTTTGAAACCTGGGGCTTATGCAGGGTCGCTTGGCTCGGCCTGGGAGGAGGGGACTGGCCCTGCCTGGACTGAGTCTATGAGGTTGATCTCAGTCCTTGGGGGAAGCTTTGCCCTGGAAGAGGTGGGAATGGGGGGGTGGGCTGGGGGGAAGGGGAGGGGGGCGGGAGGGGGGAGAACAAGGGAATCCGTGGCTGATATATAGAACTGAATGGTATTGTAAAATAAAAAAAATAATAAAAAAAAAACTGAATCACATATTTAGGCCTAGTCTGTACTAATTGTATGCTATTCCATTTGTTAGCTTCTATATTCTACAATTAATGAAAGCAATAAATAAATAAAAATAGTTTATTTCATATAAAGGTATTTTACTTTTGCTTTAATAAACATATTTGGGATAAATGTAAAGTACTATTATAATGTTATACATTTATTACTTAAGACCTGTTATATGTTACAATTAATTTCATCAAATCAAATCTGCTAATTTCTAAGTAGAATTCATTTACACAGTAGCAATAGGATCACTTATTTATTTATATTATGAATTTTACAAGAAAACAACACTTTCAAAAATCAAGTTTTGTAACATAGCACCATTTATAGATGTAGTGATTTCATGCTTGCAGACTGAGGAATTATGGCAGGAAAATTGTATTTTTTTTATTTCTGCAATGAAGCCATTATGCTTTTTTATAAGTATAGGAAACATGTCTCTTTTAAATGGAACCCCACCAGAAAAAAAAAAGAAAAGAAGGATAGGAAAG
>CABHPP010127583.1:20305-32065 GCA_902168425.1 Peromyscus attwateri | reverse complement strand
CCCACCAATGAAAAAAAATGAATTAGATGTCATCAGGTTTCTGGATTTTATCCATAGGATAATCATTGTCATTAATGGAAATATAGCCAAAGGGCATGCACAGAGACTGGAAGTGTTCTTGGGACCACAGAATGGAGCCTGTTCTTTGTAGACAAACCAGTGATCTTCCTGTTTACCTTGAGGCCTCAGGAATGACTTGGTCTGTGCTGAGCCGTGACATGAGCTTAGGCTATCCCACAGCTGTGCCCAGGCTCTGCTCAGGTCCTACTGATTTAAATTTTCCAGGACACAGACCAGTGCCCAAAAAAATTCCATAATAGCTTGATCATACTGTTCAGGACTCTGTCCAAGCCAGAACTCAGCATGCATAAAGAGTGCCCACGATTAGCCACAGGATTCTGACTACTCTGATTTTCAGGTATTAGACAGTGGAACTGGGGACTTTAGCATCCAGGTATCATATGTGCTGCTTAGGTTTTTAGAGGTTAACTATGAATATTTCTTGTTTATGTCCTTGAGATATGACATTCTGATGACCTAGTCTTCATTTCCCTGATCTAGAACCCTAGGATACTGAATGCTCATCACTTGCCGGGCCTAGCCTAATGTCAACAGAAATTAAGAATGCCTTCTAAGCCTCTCATCTTTAACATTCAGCTTGTAATCTGGTGTGCCAATCAGGTTCAGTGGCAATACATCTGGGACAGATTTTACTCCCACTATCAACATCTTGAAGTCTGAGTATATTGCACTAGAATATCCCTCTCACAAAGAGGAACTAGATAGGATCTCTTATACTTAATTCAGAAGCTATTTTAATTAACAACTACTCATAAAGGATTTTAAATTGGTATACCAACCACAATCAAGGGTAGGCCAATTGCTGAGCAGTAGATGGCCAACATAAAATGAACTCTGTGGTTCTTTTGGAGAAGTTTTTTTCTCATAGTGCTTTGTAGTTTTTTTTAAATTAATTAATTAATTTACTTTATTGTTTTTTTACTTACATACTATGGTTTCCTCTCATGTGTTTCTTTGAGTTATGCCTCTGTATACGTATGGCTTCTTTTGTTTCTTTACCCCTGGCATGTTTGGGTAGTTTCTGGAAACTTTAGTCGTGAGTCCAAAGTGAAGAAAGCAATTCACATGGGAAAGACACTTCTTATTATCAGTGGCCATTTTGTCCTTGCTCTGTGCTTCCAGACCTACTATGATGTAACTGAGAGGCATTAAATGCCTCCCTCCTGATTAACTGAAACCTCTGAAAATGTGAGCCATAGAGTACTCAATCTGAGAAGTACTCTCAACCAATGTAGACAATAGTAGGAACAGCAGGGTCAGTGCTGTGTTACACTTTCGTTTCTCAGAGTGGTTCATGTTACAATACTATTCATTGTATCACCTTTTGAGTACCCCAAAAGCATTGACAGTAATTATTCCCAGCATCTTCAGACTCCAAACTACTGATGGTGAGAGAATACGCTACCTTAGATCCACTGCCCCTGAACATTGAAAGGACTGCATGGGCAAAGTGGAGCTCAGGAATTTTCTCTTGCTTCTGTAGATATCAATCAATTTCCTCACTGCTCTATCAAGTGATGGTGATATTTTCTTCCAGAAATGCAAAGATGGAGTCTGGGTTGTCTGCCAATTAGATGTGACACCTGGCATTAAAAATACAAGACAAATACCTTCAAGATTAAGCATTCCTAAAACAGTCATTACCTGACAATCTGGACAGCACTGACCAAGGTCTTGTACCACAGTGATACAAGTCATGACAAAAACTACTCATAGAATCAGAAGCAAGAGTATAAACATTTCGAAATATTCCTTAAAACATGGAGCACTTAACTATGAGTTTTTTTTTTCAAAACACAGTCATTTTCATGCTGTAGGCTCTTTACTTTATTGATCCCACACTAACTTCTAAAACACTTAAAACAGGGGAAAGAGATAGTTTCTTCTTGAGATATGGGCAAACATTTCTACCCTGAAACTAAGGGCTGTAGGAATCTGAAAGTGTCCAGAGGTGTTTTTAAATTATACAAAATAATGGGATACCTATTATTAGATTTTCAAAAATGTACATTGTGTACTTTGGTCAAAACACAGTACAGACATTTTTGAAATTTTCAAAAAATAAAATTTTAAAGCAAACTAAAAGTTTTATAGGCTGTGAACATTCTTTGTAAACAGTGCTACTCTCCAAACTACACACACTAATCTCTGTGTCCTTTCCTGTATAACACTGGAGAAAAAGCTGGTCTTCGTGTAAAACTATATAACTACCCTCATACAGAATCACTCTGAGTATCATGCACTTGCTGTCTATTATCTCAGGAGTAAAGAAATTGCAATACTATTGTGGATAAGGGATACTAAAAGTAGCAGAAGGAACAAGAGAGTGGAACAAGGAAACAGATGAAGTGGGAGAAGAAAAGGCAGAATGTAGTGTACACATAGAAAGTTTGATGGACTGGGTTACAACTCAGTGGTGTGTCATAGTTGTAACTCTTATGTGAGGGAGGCTGGTGGACCTTGGATGCAATCATAAACATACTGAATAAAGGATATAATCCAGATATAAAAGAAGTGCATGGGAGCATGGAGAAAAATAAGGTGATGTGGACACAGAGAAGTGAGAGCTACAGACTGGAAAAAAATCAGTGGGTAAAGATTGCCTTAATCCTCTATGGAGCCTCAACACCCACATCCTGAACTTGACTTATTGTCCCTGATTCTACAATTCCTTTCTCTAGAAAGGTGAGATATTGCATCCCCTTCATTTAGAGTACAAATGCTGGTGATTTGTTATAGTAGTTCATGAAACAACTAAATGAACTTGACTCAGAGAACAAAATAGCTAAAGCTTCTCTTATTGATTTAATTTGCTGGTTCAGCTCTCCAGTGCTTCATATGAAGAAAGGGAAGATGTTTATTCCCTAGGAAGAAAGCACATGAATTCTCTTAGTGTATCATGAAGCTCATGATGGCTGTGTGTAGATGTCATTCTAAACGGTCTTATTAAATAAGAAACACACAGCCAAATAAAGAGTTAAAAGTCCAGAGATTGAGCAGCAGCCAAGAGCTAAGACCACCTTATCCTACCACTCGCTGTTGTCCTTCCCCTGAATGAGAGACCTTCTTCCTGTGTCCTATCTTTTTAATTGCCTTTCTGTTCTGCCTTCTCATTGGCTGAAAACACAGCCACATGACTTCCTCTTTTCTGCCTGTTTATACAGACCTCCAGGTCTCTAAGGTTAGTACTGAGATTAAAGGTTCAGGCCACTCCTTGGCTGTGTCCTTGAACACACAGAGATTCTGCCTACCATGTGACCAGGTTAAGGGTGTGTGCCACCAACACTGGACTTCTGCTAAATGGCTTGCTCTTAGCTCTGATCTCTAGGCAACTTTATTAACATACAAATAAAATCACATTTCAGCACAAAAAAATATCACCATAGCTGTGTAATTCATATTGATTACTGTTATGCCCGAATCATATAAATCTCTGCTGGTTTTCATGTGTCCACACTACAGCCTACTGCATGTGTACTTCTTGAATAGTCTGGACACAACCTGTACAGGTGTCAGTTAAAATCAAGACACAGCATAGGCATGAGGGTTTCCACCCAATTATAGAGGCTTTTGATGCTCTGGGTTCTGGATGAAAAGAGCTAACTCTGGATTCTTATCAAGTTATAGTAGCCATTGTTGCTTGGTCTTTCAGGAAACTCCTCGGGAAATATTATGTATTGTGTGTATACTTGTATATTTTCAAACTAAGGAGCTAGATGTGACATCCTGATGACCTAGTCTCCATCCTACCTACTGGTATATCTAGGAGACTGTCACCATCACATTTCAGACAAGTTGGGATATTAACAGTTACATTTGCTGACACCAGAAGAACCTATAAAATATACCAAAGATTTTCACATATGATGCATTCTGTTTGCCAACTTGGGTTCCCATCATGGTTCAGTGGTAATAATTATAGGACAAATTTCACTCTCCCTATCAACAGCCTTGTATCTGAAGATGTTGCAACTTGTCACGGTCTACCGTCCTACAGTGATTCAAGTCAAAGCACAAACCTCTCAGGCAAGAAGAGTAATCCTGGGTGCTTCATGTATTTCTCTTAGTGTCCCCACCTGCTGACAACATCTTTTCTATATAGACAGGATTTTAAGTTCACTGGGAAGTTTTGGTGGGAGGGCCCAGGAGACTGATATTTACCTAAATTTGCATATCTAAACTTTAGCCTAAAATGAGCATGTGCAATAACGTCTCATGATTCTCAAAAAAGAGAATTTTTTGCACCTGAAGTTTCTGGGTGAGCATGATATGTGACACATACAGAAAAACAAAAGCATACATATATATATATATATATATATATATATATATATATATAAACTTTTCTACTTGAAGCACTGGATTCCCTAATGCTGTTCTGAACTCAGAGCTCCCTGCCTTGAAGATACCCGCCTCCTAGCCATGCTGTCTTTACACATCCTCAGGCACCCTAATATTGTGTCTAAGTATTGGAAAGTAAAATGTCAACTGTAATTACTATCACAGAATTACAAGAATGGTGATGCTTGTGAACATATTTATATCATGCATGTGCAACTTTTGAGGTATCCTCAGCAACTTTCAGATAAGTAAAAAGAGAAACTTTATAGGGTCATAGAGCAGATTAAAATGAGCAATTTTATTAATATATAGGAGTCTTTTGGGAAGTTAATGAATAGATAGATTATAGGAAAAATGAAGATATAATTCATTTTTCTTCTAATAGAGGAATGCCTCACAGTGGTCTATGTTATAACAATATATCAGGGGTTTTATTAAGAATTAAGGATGGCTCAGCGGTTAAGAGCACTGGCTGATCTTCCAGAGGTCCTGAGTTCAATTCCCAGCAACCACATGGTGGATCACAACCATCTAGAATGAGATCTGGTGCCCTCTTCTGGCCTGCAAGCATGCATGTAGTCAGAACACTGTATACATAATAAATAAATAAATCTTTAAAAAAAAAAGACTTAAGGAAACTCCAGAAAAGATAAAATGCAATAGAACAGAAGTCCCTGCATGAAATATCCACAATAGATAATTCTAGAAACTTCTGTTCCTCATCCACCAGGAGGAATTGTTGGTTGCTAACTGGGTTAAAGTGTATAATATTCTGTGTTGATTGATAGATTTTGTTGAATGCATATGTTCTTTTCCGGTGATGTATCTGATTGCAATCATATGAGTGGTAGATCACGCATATGCATAAGATAATAAACACAATGACTTCCATAAAGTGTTATTCTAAAGACACTGTGTGCTGCACAAAGTCAGTTATAGGCTGAATTGTTGGACTACAACTACTTCATTATTTTCCTCTGGGTGGATTTGACTGCCATGAAGTCTTGGATTGGAATGACTTGATTGCTTGGATGGAAATTGGTGTTTGCACGATGAAGTTGTTGTTCCTTTCCCAGTTAGCTTTCTTCCTCTCTATGCTTTATGTTTGCAGATGAAGATGTAAATACTTAGCTACAGGACCATCCCTGTCTGCCTGCTGCCTGCCTCTAACCATGTCAGTCATGGACAAATCTTTCACAGAAGTAAGTCTCCAAATTAAATGATTTCTTTTATAAATTGCCTTGGTTGTGGTGTTTTGTCATAGCAATAGAAAAGTGACTAAGACATTTACTCCCCTAATAAGGAGAGAAATGAATAAACAGTGTCGGAAAGGTTCCTTTCCTCCATGCATATAAAAGAGTTGACAAGCTGTCTGAGGACTCCATGAATAGGAAGCCTCACTTTCAGTAAAATAACAGACTCCAGATTCTGAGAGTACACTATTCCCATTAGCTGTTTGTCAGAATACTAGTTCCTTAGGATTTTAAAGTATATAAGATTTACTTAATTTTATTTTATGTGTATTCCTGCTGTACTGGCATATATACATTTGTGTACTATATGAGTGTGGTGACCTCAGCACCCAGAAGAAAGGCTCAGCTATCCTGTAAATGGAGTTACAGAGAGTTGATAGCAGTCCTGTGGGCTCTAGGAATCAAACCCAGATCCTCTGAAAGACAAGCCATAGCTCTGGCTATGGTAGAGGTTGCTATGAAGCCATGGGTTTGACTAACTATATTGCTTTGTTTGTAACCTGTACCCAGAATAAGAACTAATTTTCCAATTTTAATTGGTTAATAATTTTTCTATAACTTCTGCTTGGTATAAATTTGTGTGGGGGTATGAATGTAACGGTATTTGTGTGTGTGGATGTGTGTGTCAGTGTGTTTTCTTCTCTGTTGTATAAATCTCAACTGTTGCCTTATCTTCAACCCAGGAAAAGATAAGATTTCCTGTGAGTCAAGAGACCTACCCCCCTGATTGCAATGCTAGTGCTGAGGAAGAGGACAGATATTTAGGACATTACAAATGCATTTGGTCCCTATACAAAAACATCACATTGAACTTTAAATACTGGTGAAGAGAAAAGAGAAACACTCAGAAGTTGAAGACACCAGAAGGAGCAATTTGGGCAGCCTGGGCTCTCACTTCTGCTTCCTTGAGTGGTTTATGTTATGGCTTGAATCACTGTGGGTGGGGTACTCCAATACTGTTGACAGTAATAAGTTGCCACATCTTCAGGCTGCAGGCTGCTGATCTTGAGAGAAAACTGTGTGCCAGATTTACTGCCACTGAACCTCGATGGGACCCCATCTGCCAAACTATCTCCAGCAGAGATCAGGAGCTTAGGAGGTTTTCCTGGTTTCTGCTGATACCATGCTAAACTCCAGCTAATATCCTGACTTGGCAGGCATGTGATGGTGACACTTTCTCCCAGAGATGCAGATAGAGAGGTTGGAGACTGGGTCATCTGGATGTCACATCTGCCACCTGAGATTGGAAAATTGAAATCAATTTAATTCTGTTTGAAGAAGACTTTACCAGAGACCAGACAGCACTAACCACAGTCCCCTGAAAAAAATATTCAGTGCTGTCTTCCTTACCTGTAAGCCAGAGCAGCAGCAACCCCAGGAGCTGAGTGGGGGCCCTCATGTCTGTGCTGTCACCTGTGTGAGGCTGACACCAGCACAGGGTGTGACCTGACTATGAAGACCTCAGGGCACTGGGGTCTGAGCATATGCAAATCAGCAGTGGCTGAACATAGCCACAGGACCAGTCAAGTGACACATTGTAGGCCTGTGGTCCTCCTCTGTCTCAGTTCAGAGAGAGAGTACAGGTTTATTTGCAGGAATGTGCTCCTCTTTGAACAACAAGAACAGAACCTGTCTATGAGTTCCACCTAATTTTGATTTCTGTCATTTGCAACATAGAATTCCCTTAATATATTTCCCCCATGACAGGTCCTGTCAGATGTGGTACCATTCTAGAAAGCCTACAAATGGTTATATGAATTTTCTAAGTTAGGTGCAGATGTTATTGAGGCCGGGCAATTCTCTTTTTCCCCCATGTTTATTTTTTACATTATAATTTAATTACAATGTTTCTCTCATTTTCTCTTTCTACACCCTCTGAAATATGCCTGCCAACTTGTCTTCAAATTTCTGGCCTCTTTTTTCATTGTTAGTGCATGAATATATGTATTTGGAGATACATATATATTTGACACTGGACAGTCAGTGTGCTCTTCTGAGTACCTCTGCCATTCCCAGCTTCACTTAGTTGTCTACAGTACTTTGTGTGACTGAGGCTTTGGGGCCTTTCCCCTGAACTGTTCACATGTTTGTTTGTGTCCTCATTATTCAGCTACCATTTGTTTAGTAATGTTGGTGAGCCTTTACAGGTAGAGCTTCTGACCTTACTTGGAGACACATGTTCACAGCAAACTCCCTGATCATGTGGTTCTCAGAATCTTTCCACTATCTTTCCAAAATGTTCCTCAAGCCATAGTTATGGGAGCATTTTGTACATGTATCCATTAGGGTTGAGCTCCAAAACTCACAATGCAGCTGCTTGCTCATGATCAGTCACAGAAGAATAATAGAAGAATACTGAGAGACATGGCTTTTAAGGAAGGAAAGGATCTCACATAACTAAACCAGCTTTTCATATAAACAACTTTGTCTTGTTCTATTTTCCATAGCTCAGTTATTCAAGAAATACTTCCATCAAGGACAAATGAATGCATGGGTTTTCTCCCCTTCCTTATGGGTATATGGGTTCCCTTTTAAATTAAGCTGGGATTGTATCTATGCCCAATTTTCCTTTGAGTCTTAGGATTATAGCACCAGATCCACTTTAAACACAGGGATATGAATTTTCTCTCTGAAGTAATCAATCATGTCCTTGAATACAGTGTTTCCTAAACTTGCATATGCTATGGGCATCATATCTATTCAAGATACTAAAAGAATATATACAAACATATATGTATTGTTTAGTTTGGGTAGGAGGGGCACAAGATGTGTGGTGAGAGAAGCATGGGGAAAAGTTGAAGTAGAAGCTACACATGAGGAGTTATATACACAGTGGGGTCTAGAGCCTGCGCTCATTGAGAGTAAAGATGTGGTGAACATAGTATGAGTTTCCATGAGGGGTTTAATGGCAAGAATTTTACATGTGCAGGTCAACACTCTGTAGGAAATAGTGTTAGGGAAGGGTGAGAAAGACACCCACTCAGGGAATGAAAATGATGATGGTCACAGGAGAAGTGCCAGAATGAATGTGTAGGTGGATTTACTAAGAAAATGACTGACCTGCAAATCAATGACACAGGTGGCTTTGACATTTGTGATCATAGAGTTTGTGTTGAGGATCGTAACAAAGTATCTGCAACACAGATAAAATTATGTTCCCTGACATAATTCTATGCATTCATACGAGTATGTCTCATGTACTGACACTATAATTGTATATTTTGTTTAAGCACAAAAATTATTTTCACAGATTCCAACAAAATGGGAATTTATTTCACAATTGGCAGCAACTGTCTTAAAAATACAGTTGATATGAAATGATTTTCATTTAGATACTACACTGAACATTAATAAAAACTTTAAAAAATTTTTTTAATGTACATGTCAGATTTCCCTTCATGTACAACACGTGTGTGTCTGAAACTGGACAGAACAGGGTGTCAGATCTGATGGAACTGATCAGGTTTGAAGCTACTATGCCCTCAGGCACTGGGAATTGAACCAGAGTCATCTGTGAGAACAAGATGTGCTCTTAACTGCTGAGTATTCATATCAAATAGTCCCTGAAAATTATAATTTTAGTTGGCTTATGACCTTTTTTAAAACAAATAATCCCACTTATGATTTTTCCCCTTTACATTATCTACTCTTATGTCTCTCCCAAATCACATAATGATTGTCACATTTTCTGATGCATTTCATAATCATGACACAGAACATCCACACACAGTGATTATATGTAGTATATATGATCTATACAGATATAGTTACTAAGGTACCAGATGAGGAAAGCAGATGATGGAAGACAGTTGGTGTGTGAATCATCACAGAATCTCATTTTCGGTCTTATTGACTGGGAAGAATTTACAAGGAACATGTGTTTGCGGTTGGATTGGCACAGTATTGGGCCTCTATCAGCTGGCTTCCTCTACTTTTACCTCCTCCATGAAGCTGCATTCTCAGAATATTCTCCAGGTATATTGGACAGAAGATAGAATACGATGGAGAGAACTTGGTCAGTCCCTGATCATCAAAAATCAGTCTAATTAACACTCCTCTGGAAGTCCATTTCCAGCACACTGCATTGTCTTGTATCACTGTGGCCCATGTAGGATCTGTTTCTTGGACTGCTGGTTAAAACACCAATGGACCCATAATGTATTATCTATAGAAGTGTGTGAAATGATGAGATTACTCAGAAGAAAAACATATTGTCAATAATAGGGCTTGCCTAGTTCTGATATCATGGGCTAGTTCCCTGCAGTGTGGTCTATGTATTGACAACTGAAGGGCCCCAAAAATCACACATTAAGGTGTTACTCATTTAGTGTTGAGAAAGTACATGCCCTCAGATCCTTCCAACAACAGTATCAAGAGACTTTGGAGAACACTGATCTTACTTATCAGGAAGATCGTGGTTCAGGGCTAGTGTCCTAGGACAGGCTTTTCTAACTCTGGAACACAAGGGATTCTCAGGATCTCCAGTCTCCATTGATTAACTGATTGGTGCTTTCATAGCTCCCACAGCTCAGGGTCAAGCAAAAACACTGGCATCACAATCCACAGTGCTGAAGAGGTAAGCGTTTAAAATCTTAAAGAAGACTTTTATTGAATATGCAATGCCTTAAGGTAAAAATTTTAAAATGATCCAGTTGAATCACTGTATGTAGGGACATAATTGGGGGCTTCTGTCTGTGAGCATATGTATGCCTGTGTGTACCTAAAATCTCTAAATTTAAAGTCTACATAATATACATGTTCTCAAGCTATATTTTAGGTAGTACAATGAATGAAGACCAGCCAGGCGGTGGTGGCGCACGCCTTTAATCCCATCACTCGGGGGGCAGAGCCAGGCTGATCTCTGTGAGTTCGAGGCCAGCCTGGTCTCCAAAGCAAGTTCCAGGAAAGGCACAAAGCTACACAGAGAAACCGTGTCTCGAACCCCCCCCCCAAAAAAAAAATGAATGAAGACCCATTGCCATAATTTGAAATTTTTACAATTTTCTTATATTAGGCCTTGTTTGTAAGTCACACACATTCCTCAGTGCTGCACACTACAAATTGTCAGAAAGATACTATCGTCAGTATTTCCCGACTCATGATGAGATGATAGAGAACTATGAGTTCAGTGTTTAGTTCTTTTCCCCTGTGACCAAGCCATAAGCCATTCTCTGATGAAGGACTACTCTGCTGCAAAGCTGTTGGTTACCCTTACATTGGAAACATTATAAAAATATGACTCATACAGCCCTGCATATATTCTCAAATGCCCAGTGACATCCTCTCCAGAGGCAATTACCAGTTCAGGAAATCTAAATCACAGCTCTAAAATATTTCTCTGCACAGAATGCCAAAAAGATGGGGTCTCTGGTTGTCTCATCCCACTATATCCACTTATATAGTTTCCTCTTCTTTGCCAGGAGAAGTGGCTTAAGGCCCTTGAGTGAAATTTGACCCTGCTTCCATTGCAGAAATATTTGGAGATTTTTGTCACAACTCAGTCAAAATCTTGACCATATGTTATCTTCTAATAGGGAAGCAGCGGTGTCTGAGAAGGCCAAAGCAGTTTTTGTTCTGCTTTGTAGAACTGTGTGAATGGGACACTGCTCTTCTGCTGACAGTAGTAAGTGGCAGCATCTTCAGCCTCCATGCTGCTGATTGTGAGAGAGTAAGAGGTCCCAGACTGACTGCCACTGAAGCGAGCTGGGACTCCAGAAGCCAGGTTGGATGTGCCATAAATCAGGAGCTTAGGGGAGGCTCCTGATTTCTGCTCTTACCAGTGGAAGTGATTGGAGCTTACACTTGAGTTGGAACTGCAGGTGATAGTGACCTTCTCCCCTGGTGATATGGTCATGGATGCTGGAGACTGAGTGAGAATAATTTCACCATCTGATACTATGGAGAGAAAGATGAAAATAGACAGACATTAGCATTGTATTAACAGGATTCCAGAATATCTTCATTTTACACAGTATGCAAAAAAGACAAAGATGACAACAAAGAAGAAGTAGAGGAGGCAGAGAATAAAAGGAAGTAAAGAAGGAAGGAAGGAAGGAAGGAAGGAAGGAAGGAAGGAAGGAAGGAA
>CABHPP010127583.1:2024-20295 GCA_902168425.1 Peromyscus attwateri | reverse complement strand
AAGGAAGGAAGGAAGGAAGGAAGGAAGGAAGGAAGGAAGGAAGGAAGAAAAGAAGGAAGGAAGGAAAATATTTCCTTTTAAACTAAAATTTCCATGATGGAAATGATGTTATGTTCAAGTTGGAGATCCCCTTCTTTCTCACCCACTACACTGAGTAGCAGCAAGTTGACTGTTTTTTTTCCAGCAAACCCATCGTGTTGTCTGGTCTCTGTCTACAAACTTCTCTTGTCTAAGTTAGTTCTCTTAAAAGCAAGTCTGAGCCATTTGTGGTTTCTGAGGAGTAGATATGCAAACAGCAGGGTGTAGGCTAGGACAGTCTTGGCTCATAAACACTGGAGTCCTTTCACTTACCTGTAGCATATAAGTTGGGTAATAGCAAAGCTCTCAGCATTTTGTTTTTTTTTATGTGATTTGTTTTGTTTTGTTTTGTTTTGTTTTCTCTACAATGTCCTATACCCCTAGTCCATTTTATTCTTCACATGTTTTCTCATGTTATCTGCTGCTTTTAAGAAGATCTTGATCCTCTGATCCTTCCGAACCAGGGTTCTTGCTTTAAACAGGATTAAGATTCTGGGACAAGCTTTTGAGGGTCCCCAGCTTCAGAGGATGTGCCAACGAAATGTGCTTGGACCAATATCACGCAAGGGCTCAACAGCCTGGAGATATTGTGGATGCTAAGTGAATCAAGAGCCTGGAAAACTCTTTAATTCAAAGTGTTACCATGGCTGTCCACACTAAGGCTGGAGAAGTTGACTAGATAATTGTTACTATTGCCCTCTGCTAGAGAGGTGGGAAACAGGACAAGTCAGAGACTAGAGGAAAAATTACAAAGATAATAATAAGTGCAAATCCTAGTGTGCTTGGGAAAGGGGAGAGTGGAGAGAAAGAACTCATGATAAGCCAAACCCTGTAGAGTTCCTCACAATGACTGATGGAAGAAAAATGAATAATTGTGCAAATACAGTCACATACACATGCATAAACATTTAAACCTGCACCCCACTTCTACCTAAGAAGAAATAATGAAATATTGACAGGAAGGCATTAAACATAGGTGTAAAAACATGTAAAGTGTGTACACAAACACATTCTTTCCTTATTTACAGATATTTATTGTACTGGGCCAAGTAAAAATGCGTGGATCATAAATACCATAATTCAAAAGTTCATTTGACACACATAGCCTACCAAATGTGCCCAGAAACTTACTCTGGTATACAGAGGTACAGGATCATCTAATATAAAGCCTGTTGAATAACATACTGCTGAATGTCCAATGTGGCTATTCTATACAGTACATTGTAAAGGAATGAACATAGAGAAAATTAACATTCAAATAAAATTTAAGACTTAAGCAAATTAGCAGAAAATAACACAACTTTATAAATATTACTATTGTGAAGTATGTCACAGAATATCATACTCTGCTTAGCTTTCTGTTTTCCCTTTTTGCTAGTCCTATTCCCTCTGCTGGGTTTCTGCTTTATAATTGGATGGAGGTGGAAAATGTCCTGAACAATGATCTGAAGGTAAAACAGATATATACATTAAACTTGATATAACAAATTTTGTAAAAAGTGAAGATCATTGATTTTATCATATAACACATATGACACATAGTCACTTCTTTTTTTTTTAATTTATTTTACACCACCATTGAGTTCCACATATCAGCCATGGATTCCCTTGTTCTCCCCTCTCCCCCTCCCTCTTACCCCGCCACCCCATTCCCATCTCCTCCACGGCAAAGCCTCCCCTGAGGACCTAGACCAACCTGGCAGACTCAGTCCAGGCAGGGCCAGTCCCCTCCTCCCAGGCCGAGCCAAGTGACCCCGCACACGCCCCAGGCTTCAAACAGCCAACCCATGCAATGAGCACAGGACCCGGTCCCACTGCCTGGATGCTTCCCAAGCAGACCAAGTCAACTAACTGTCTCACCCATTCAGAGGGCCTGATCCAGTTGGGGGCCCCTCAGCCACCGGCTCACAGTTCATGTGTTTCCATTCATTTGGCCATTTATCCCTGTGCTTTATCCAACCTTGGTCTCAACAATTCTCGCTCATATAGACTCTCCTCCTTCTCGCAAATTGGACTCCCAGAGCTCCAGCCAGGGCCTAGCCGTGGATCTCTGCTTCCAGATCCCTCAGTCATTGGATGGGGCTTCCAGCATGACAACCAGGGTGTTTGGCCATCCCATCACCAGAGTGGGTCAGTTCCGGCTGTCTCTCGACCATTCCCAGTAGTCTATTGAGGGAGTATCTTTGTGGATTTCTGTGGGCCTCTCTAGCACTTTGCTTCTTCCTATTCTCATGTGTTCTTCATTTATCATGGTCTCCTATTCCTTGTTCTCCCTCTCTGTTCTTGATCCAGCTGGGGTCTCCCACTCCCCCAAGCTCTCCTTCCCCTGACCCTCACCCTTTATTTCCCCCACCTATGACCAGGCTGTTTATGAAGATCTCATCCATTTCTCCATCATTGGGCGATCCCTGTGTCTTTCTTGGGGTCCTGTTTTCCAGGTAGCCTCCCTGGTGATGTGAGTAGCAGTCCAGTCATCCTTGTTCCACATCTAGTATCCTCCTATGAGTGAGCACATACCATGTTTGTCTCTCTGAGTCTGGGTTACCTCACTCAGGATGATTTTTTCTAGATGCTTCCATTTGCCTGCAAACCTCATGATGCCATTGTTCCTGACTGCTGAGTAGTATTCCATTGTGTATATGTACCACATTTTATTCATCCATTCTTCAGTTGAAGGGCATCTAGGTTGTTTCCAGGTTATAGCTATTACAAACAATGCTGATATGAACATAGCTGAGCAAGTGCTCTTGTGGTATGATTGAACATTCCTTGGGTATATGCCCAAGAGTGGTATAGCTGGATCTTGGGGGAGATTGATTCCCAATTTTCGAAGATAGCGCCATATTGATTTCCAAAGTGGCTGTACAAGCTTGCATTCCCACCAGCAGTGGAGGAGACTTCCCCTAGCTCCACATCCTCTCCAGCATAAGGCGTCTTCAGTGTTTTTGATCTTAGCCATTCTGACAGACATAAGGTGGTATCTCAGAGTTGTTTTGATTTGCATTTTCCTGATAATTAGGAATGTTGAGCAATTCCTTAAATGTCTTTCAGCCATTTGAGTTTCCTCTGTTGAGAATTCTCTGTTTAGTTCTACCCCCATTTCTTAATTGGACCATTGGGCATTTTGATGTCTAATTTCTTGAGTTCCTTATATATTCTGGATATCAGTCCTCTGTCAGATGTGGGGGTGGTGAAGACCTTTTCCCATTCTGTAGGTTATCACTTTGCCTTGTTGACCATATCCTTTACTCTACAAAAGCTTCTCAGTTTCAAGAGGTCCCATTGATTGGTTGTTTCTCTCAGTGTCTGTGCTACTGGTGTTATATTTAGGAAGTGATCTCTAAAAGACCTCAGCCCCTTAGCCTTACACTCCCAAGCACCAGGAAATGAGAATCTAAAAAAATCTAGTTCCCAGGGCAACCTGACTCAGTCATTATTCAAATCTCCCCTGTAATCATGTAACAATGTAACGAGATTTCTATTAAGAGATGTGCTCAACCGTGACTGGGATAATTGCAAATGTTCCAGTGAGGACCACCGTGACCTGTACGTAAACTTCACTCCCTTCCTGAATACCCCCTTGAGGTTTCAAGAAAAATGTGCACATTGACGTAACCTGTATCCCCCCCCTGTGATCACTCTGTACTAGACAATGATATATCCCCCCTTGTGATTACTCTGTAACCAGACAATGGTGTTATGAAATTAGCTTCTAGATATAAATCAATCGAGATGACATTGTGTGGGAATTTGTAATCCTGTGGCTTTGGGGGTTTTTTCCTTTAAAAGCACCTATGAACTGTAGTATGATGTGACTCTTGCTCTTAGAGCAGAGAAGCCCTTCTGTACAGTTGCTTCTTCAATAAATTCCTCTTGCTATTGCATTAACTGAACTGGAGTCTGGGTTCTTAGGGCGCCCACTCAGGACCCTAAATTTTGGGGTCCAACAATCTCTTATGCATTCAAGACTACTTCCTACTTTCTCTTCTAGCAGGTTCAGAGTAGCTGGAGTTATGTTGAGGTCTTTGATCCACTTGGACTAAAGTTTTGTGCACAGTGACAGATATGGATCTATTTGCAGCCTTCTTCACATTGATATCCAGTTATGCCAGCACCATTTGTTGAAGATGCTTTCTTTTTTCCATTGTACAGTTTTGGCTTCTTTGTCAAAAATTGTATGTTTATAGGTGTGCGGATTAATGTCAGGGTCTTCAGTTCCATTCCATGTCAGTTTTTATGCCAGTACCAAGCTGTTTTTATTACTGTAGCTCTATAGTAGCGCTTGAGGTCAGGGATCGTGATGCCTCCAGAGGTTGTTTTATTGTACAGGATTCTTTTGGCTATCCTGGGTTTTTTGTTTTTCCATATGAAGTTGAGTTTTATTCTTTCCAGGTCTGTGAAGAATTGTGTTGGTATTTTGATGGGGATTGCATTTAATCTGTAGATAGCTTTTGGTAAAATTGCCATTTTTATTATGTTAATCCTGCCTATCCATGAGCATGGGAGATCTTTCCATTTTCTGACATCTTGTTCAATTTCTTTTTACAGGGACTTAAAGTTCTTGTCATATAGGTCCTTCACTTGCTTGGTTAGTGTTACACCAAGGTATTTTATATAATTTGTGGCTATTGTAAAGGGTGATATATCTCTGACTTCCTTCTCAGCCTCTTTGTCAATTGTATATAGGAGGGCTACTGATTTTTTTGAGTTGATCTTGTATCCTGCTATGTTGCTGAAGGTATTTATAAGCTGTATCAGTTCCTTGGTTGAATTTTTGGGGTCACTCAAGTATACTATCATGTCATCTGCAAATAGGGAAAGCTTGACTTCTTCCTTTCCAATTTGTATCCCCTTAATCGCCTTATGTTGTCTTATTGCTCTGGCTAGAACTTCAAGTACTATATTGAATAAGTATGGGGAGAGTGGACAGCCTTGCCTCATTCCTGATTTTAGTGGAATTGCTTTGAGTTTCTCTCCATTTAATTTGATGTTGGCTGTTGGCTTGCTGTAAATTGCCTTTATTATGTTGAGGTATGCTCCCTGTATTCCTGGTCACTCCAAGACCTTTATCATGAAGGGGTGTTGGATTTTGTCAAATGCTTTTTCTGCATCTAGTGAGATGATCATGTGTTTTTTTTTTCTTTCAGTTTGTTTATATGGTATATTACATTGACGGACTTTCGTATGCTGAACCACCCTTGTATCCCTGGAATGAAGCATACTTGATAATGGTGGATAATTGTTTTGATGTGTTCTTGGAGTCTGTTTGCCAGTATTTTATTGAGTATTTTTGCATCAGTATTCATGAGGGAGATCGGTCTGCAGTTCTCTTTCTTTGTTGTATCCTTGTTTGGTTTAGGAATCAAGGTAATTGTAGCCTCCTAGAAGGAGTTTGGTAATGTTCCTTCTGTTTCTATTGTGTGGAACAATTTAGAGAGTATTGGTATTAACTCTTCTTTGAAGATCTGGTAGAATTCTGCACTGAAACCATCTGGTCCTGGGCTTTTTTTGGTTGGGAAACTTTTGATGACTGTTTCTATTTCCTTAGGGGTTATTGGACTATTCAAGTAGTTTGTCTGGTCTTGATCTAACTTAGGTATGTGGTACCTATCCAGAAAATTATCCATTTCTTTTAGATTTTCCAGTTTTGTGGAGTAGAGGTTTTTGAAGTATGACCTGATGATTCTCTGGATTTCCTCAATGTCTGTTGTTATGTCCCCCTTTTCATTTCTGATTTTGTTGATTTGGATGCTCTCTCTCTGTCTTTTGGTTAGTTTGGATAAGGGCTTGTCTATCTTGTTGATTTTCTCAAAGAACTAACTCTTTGTTTCATTGATTTTTTGAATTATTCTCTTTGTTTCTATTTTATTGATTTCAGCACTCACTTTGATGATTTCCTGGCATCTATTCTTCCTGGGAGACTTTGCTTCTTCTTGTTCTAGAGCTTTCAGGTGTTCTGTTAAGTCACTTGTGTGAGATTTCTCCAACTTCTTTATGTGTGCATTTAGTGCTATGAATTTCCCTCTTAAGCACTGCTTTCATAGTGTCCCATAAGTTTGGGTACGTGGTGTCTTCATTTTCATTGATCTCTAGGAAGTCTTTAATTTCTTTCTTTATTTCTTCCTTAACCCATTGGTGATTCAGTTGAGCATTATTCAGTTTCCATGAGATTGTAGGTTTTCTGTAGTTTTTGTTGTTGTTGAAATCTAACTTTAAACCATGGTGGTCTGATAGAACCCAGGGGGTTATTCCAATTGTTTTGTATCTGTTGAGATTTGCTTTGTGGCCAAGTATGTGGTCAATTTTGGAGAAGGTTCCATGGGGTGCTGAGAAGAAGGTATATTCTTTTTTGTTAGGATGGAATGTTCTGTAGATATCACTTAAGTACATTTGAGTCATGACATCAGTTAAGTCTTTATTTCTCTGTTAAGTTTCCATTTAGGAGATCTGTCCAGTGGTGAAAGTGGGTTGTTGAGGTCTCCCACTATTAATGTGTGGGCTTTTATATGTGGTTTAATCTTTAGTAATGTTTCTTTTACATATGTGGTTGCCCTTGTGTTTGGGGCATCAATGTTCAGAATTGAAACTTCATCTTGGTGGATCTTTCCTGTGATGAGTATGTAATGCCCTTCTTGATCTCTTTTGATTGATTTTAGTTTGAAGTCTATTTTGCTGGATGTCAGGATGGCTACACCTGCTTGTTTCTTAAGACCGTTTGATTGGAAAGTCTTTTCCCAGCCTTTTCTTCTTAGGTAGTGTCTATCTTTGAATTTGAAGTGTGTTTCTTGTATGCAAGAGAAAGATGGGTCCTGCTTTCGTATCCATTCTGTAAGCCTGTGTCTTTTTATAGGTGAATTAAGTCCATTGATATTAAGGGATATTAATGACCAGAGATTGTTCATTCCTGTTATTTTTTGGTGGTAGTATGTGTGTACTTCTCTTCTTTGGGGTTTACTTCTGTGGCTTTATCTATTGCCTGTGTTTTCGAGGGTGTATCTGAATTCCTTAGGTTGGAATTTTCCTTCTAGTGCTTTCTGTAGGGCTGGGTTTGTGGATAAGTATAGTTTAAATCTAGCTTTGTCTTAGAATGTCTTGTTCATTCCGTCTATGATGATTGAAAGTTTTGCTGGGTATGTTAGTCTAGGCTGGCATCCATGATCTCTTAGTGTCTGCATTACCTCTGTCCTGGACCTTCTGGCTTTCAAAATCTCCATTGAGAAATTGGGTGTTATTCTGATGGGTTTGCCTTTATAAGTCACTTGGTCTTTTTCCTTAGCTGCCCTTAATATTCTGTCTTTATTTTGTACGTTTAGTTGTTTAATTATTATGTGGCGAGAGGACTTTTTGGGGGGTCTAGTCTGTTTGATGTTCTATAGGCTTCTTGTATCTTCATTGGCATTTCCTTCTTTAAGTTGGGAATGTTTTCTTCTATGATCTTGTTGAATATATTTTCCGCGCCTTTGAGTTGGTATTCTCCTTCTTCTATCCCTATTATTCGTAGGTTTGGTCTTTTCATGGTGTCCCAAATTTCTTGGACATCTTGGTTCATGACTTTTTTGGCTTTAGTGTTTTCTTTGACTGATGAATCTATTTCTTCTACATTATCTTCAATGCCAGAGATCCTCTCTTCCATCTCTTGCATTCTGTTGGTTATACTTGCATCTGAATTTCCCGATCGTTTACTCAGATTTTCTATTTCCAGCATTCCCTCTGTTTGTGTCTTCTTCATTTTTTCTATTTCCCTTTTCAGGTCTTGGACTATTTCCTTCATTTTTTCATTGTTTTTTCATGGTTTTCTTTCAGTGCTTTATTGTTTTCTTCCAGGACTTTATTGTTTTCTTCTACTTTAATTGTCCTGTCCTCTAGTTTTTTATAGTGTTCTTCCCATTTTTTGTTTGTCTTTTCCTCTATATAAGCCTCTACCTTTTTCATGATGTTATTGATAAGGCTGCTTTCTTTTGCTTCTTCCAATTTTTGATGTTCAGGTCTAGGGTTTGGAGGAGGGCTAGGTTCTAGTGATGCTGTATTGCTCTTCATTTTGTTGTATGTACTTCTGCCTTGACGTCTGCCCATCTCCTTGTGGTGTGTTCTTGGTCTTTTCAGCGCACTTGGTCCAGACAGAGCTGACAGATTCAGGAATTCTCTCTCTCTTGTCCAGATGGAAGCTTTCTTGTCCAAATGGGAACTCCGGGGCAGGATGTGAGCTCTTATCCAGACAGGAATTCCGGGGCAGGATGGGCGCTCTTGTCCAGAGGGAAGTCCGGGGCAGGATGGGAGCTGGGTGCCTGCAGGTCTCTAAGTCTCAGGAAGTGGCTGGTGTCTCAGGCAGATGGGCGTGGGGGCAGGGTGTGGAGATTTCAGGGCTTGCCAGGGGTCTTGGATAAGGGGAGCCTTCCCTGTAGGGCTAGAAGGGAACTTTCCCAGTGGCCAGAAGCTGGGGCCACGTTGGGCAGGTCTTCCCCAGAGTGGCTGGTGCCCAGGGATGGGGTCTAGACTGAGCCCTTACACTCACCTCTGGTCCAGAAGGGAAGTCCGGGGCAGGATGGGAGCTGGGGGCAGGTCTAAGTCTCAGGAAGTCACTGGGGTCTCGGGCAGATGGGCATGGGGGCAGGGCGTGGAGTTTGCAGGGTCTGCTGGGGGTCTTGGAGAAGGGGAGCCTTCCCAGTAGGGTTAGAAGGGAACCTGCCCTGTGGTGGTATTGTGTTCCCCAAAATATTGTGTACCTTAATAAACCTATCTGGGGTCAGAGACGGAACAGCCACAATATTAAACAGAGGTTAGGTAGTGGTAGCACAGGCCTTTAATCCTAGCATTCCAGAGATAGAAATCCCTCTGGATCTCTGTGAGTTCAAGGCCACATTGGAAACAGCCAAGCATGGTGACACACGCCTTTAATCCCAGAAAGCCAGCCTTTAATCCCAGGGAGTGGTGGTAGAAAGCAGAAAGATATATAAGGCGTGAGGACCAGAAACTAGAGGCATTTGGCCTGGAGAAGCATTTGGCCTGAGTAAGCATTTTGGCCTGGAGAAGCATGTGGCTGGTTAAACATTCAGGCCTCTCGCAGCAGTTCAGCTGAGACCCATTCTGGATTAGGATTTAGAGGCCTCCAGTCTGAGGAAACAAGACCAGCTGAGGATCCAGCGAGGTGAGATAGCTGTGGCTTATTCTATCTCTCTGACCATCCAGTGTTCACCCCAATAACTGGCTGGGTTTGATTTTATTAATAAGACTTTTAAGATTCACGCTACACTGCCCTGTGGCCAGAACCTGGGGCCACGTTGGGCAGGTCTTCCCCAGAGTGGCTGGTGCCGAGGGATGGGGTCTAGGCTGAGCCCTTACACTCACCTCTGGTCCAAAAGGGAAGTCCAGGGCAGGATCACATAGTCACTTCTTTTGCTAATATTTTATAACACCATTTACATGTTAGTTTTGCAAGTGTATTGAAGTTTTACTTAGTAGGTAACATATAACATACAGTAACGACTCATTTATTTACTCTCCCCAAGACAGTCATTGAGAGTTTGAGAACTGAGTGAGATCTAGTGATGGTTGTATTTGCAGGATACGATCTCTTCATTACAGTGGAGGGGACTGAATTAATGGAAGAGCCAGATGGCTGGCAGCAGGAGGAGTGCTGTGAGAAGCTGTCCTCTAGATGTGACATGGCTGCCTCACTTAGGGACTCACAGCAGCTGTGATGCCTGGATGTGACCTATACAAGACCAATCCAACAAGACCTGCTAACATTCCAGCAGTGAGCACTAACTGACACAGTGGCGTGGCAGATGAGAGGACGTGAAGGGTGCAGAGACTGTTGTTGTATGTTGTGTCTGAAGGCAGTGAATATAATGTAAATAAAAAGTGGCCTTGGAAGATGTAAAATAAGGAGAGATTTCACCAAATTAGGGAGATTGACCCTGGACCCAAAGGGAAATCATGGGTAGTGATATAATCAGAGCAAATGGGATCATGATACATTGCATATATGTATGACATCATCAGAGCATAAGTAAAATATTTAAAAGCTATTATGCTAGATGCAGCAGTAAAGAAGAGTCCATGGCAGGGAGAGGAGCCCACCTTCTGAGCAGAGGTCACATTAGAAAGAAGTAAAGGAAAGCCAGTAACCAAGCACACAGACCACCAGACACAGATTCACGAGATTAAATAAAAGTTTGTGCAGCAGAGCGGATGTTTCAAGAGTGAAGGGAGAAGACACATAACATGGCAGGAAAATTTGAAGTGGAGTAGATGAATTACTTATAAATGATGGACTAGACGCATCAGATCCTATCCTTCCTTAGAAACCACACTGCCTAGGACTTTGCTTTGTAGTTCAGCTTCACATTAAGGAGATGTGTGAACTGCAGTCAAGAGGAACCTTCTACAGCCTTAGGAATATTAAACTGGACAAACTGCAATGGATTTGCAAACTTGTTTGCAGGTTCTAAGACTGTAGATAGGGGCAAGGAAACACCTGAATCTGGAAGAGATCAAGCATCTGGCTAAACTTAGAAACGAGAGATATGCTATCTTTTAGCTCCACAGAAAAACATGTTCTCCTCAGGGAAATCTACACTGTGCTGGTAATAATAAGAGTAATTGGAGACAGTGATCCTTTACTGGGTAAAGAGATGAACCACTTTTGCATGTACTCAGTTCCTCCCCACCTCTGCTGATTTGCATGTGCCCAGAGCACAGCCCTCTACCATGATGACTTTTGGAGTAAGCTGTTCACATTCCCTTCATTTAAAGTACAAATGTTGGTAATTTGTTACTATAGTCCCTGGAACAACTAATAAAAACTTGAGTCAGAGAACAAAATAGGTTAAACTTCTCTGATTGTTTTAATCTACTGGTTCCATTCTCCAGTGGTTCATGTGAAGAGATATAAGATGTTTATACCTTAGAAAGAAAGCACATGAAATCCCTTAGTTTATCATGGAGTTCATGATGGCTTTGCAATACATATTAATGACTGTTGTGCCCAGATCCTATAAATTTCTGCTTATTTTCATGTATCCACAGCACAGCCTACTACACGTGTACTTCTTGAATAACATGGACCAAACCTTTGCAAGTGTGGGTTACAATCAAGAAACAGCATAAGCATGAGTAGGAGTGTTTCCACTCAGTTACAGGGGCTGCTAATGCTCTGGGTTCTAGGTGAGAAAGGGTAACTCTGGGGATTTATCCAATCAAAGGAACCATTGCTCCTTGGTCTTTCAGGAAACTCCTATGGGAATATTATTAATTGTGTGTGTATTTGCACTTAATTTTCCAATCTAAGGAGCTAGATGTGGCATTCTGCTTACCCCATCTCCATTGTCCCTGTTGTCATCTCTAGGAGACCATCACTGTCACATTTCAGGCAAGTCAGGATATTAACAATTACTTTTACTGACACAAAAGAAACCAGGAAGTGTTCCAAAGGTTCTCATCTATGATGCATTCTGTTTGTCATCTTTGGTTGCCATCATGGTTCAGTGGCAGTAATTCTGGAAAAAAATTTACTCTCTCAATCAGCAATCTGGTGCCTGAAGATGTTACTATTTGTTATTGTCCACAAAGCTGTGATACCCTCCTACAGTGATTCAAGTCAAAACACAAGCCCCTCAGGCAAGAAGAGTAAAGCAGAATGCTCCAGCTATTCCTCTTGGCATCCTCTCCTGTTGACAATTCTCCTATGTAGAAAGGATTTTAAGAACACTCAGAAGTTTTGGTGGAAGGTACCCTGGAGATTGATGTTTCCCTAAATATGCATACCTAAACCTCAGGCCACAATGAGCATGTTTCTCATGATTCTCTTAGAAGAGAAGCTTTTGCACTTGAAGTATCTGGGTGAATACAAGGTATGATACATACAAGAAAACAAAAGACACAATACATACATATATATATATATATATATATATATATATGTAAGCATGTACGTGTATATGTATGTATGTATATTGTAGTGATAATTTCAATACATGCATTGGGAGTTTGAGTAATATCTATGAATTTAATGGCAAGCTTTTAGTATCTTGAACATTTCTAATTGAAACAGGGGATTTTCTGATCCTATTCCTGTCTTGAAGGTACAGGCCTCCTAACCATGCTATCTGGAGACCTCCTCAGGCACCCTAGTATTGTTCCTGAGGTTTTTTTTCAAAAAAAAAAAAAACAACAACAACAACTGTTATCTATGTCATGGAATTATAATAATGTTGATGCTTTGGAGCACATTTATATCAGGAATGTACAACATTTGAGGTATCCTCAGCAAGTTTCAGATTTGTAAAAAGAGAAACTTTATAGGATCATAGAGCAGATGGAAAATGAGCAATTTTATTAACTATACAGGACTCTTTGGGGAAGTTAATGCATAGGTTGAGTATAGAGATAATGAGGATATAATTTCTTCCTTCAAATCTTCCCAAATATGTCACCAACTCTCCTTCAAATTCTTGGCATCCTTTTTTCATTGTTCATGAATATATGTATATGTAGATACATATATCCTAAATATCATTGAGTTCATATAATGTGTTATTTGTGTGTATGTTTTTAGGGCTGACCATCTGACACTGGACCATTATCTTACTCTTCTTTGAGTATCTCTATCACTCACAGCTTTACCTAGTTGCCTGTATTATATTGTGCAGAATTGAAGCTTTGTGGGTTTCCCCTGTCCTGCTTCACATGTTTGTTGGTGTCCTCATTACTCAGCTCACATATTGGCTGTAATGTTGGTGAGTCTTTACAATATCACAGCAAATTCCCTGATCCTATTTTTCTCACAATCTTTCAATTACCTTTTCTTTTTCTTTTCTTTTTCTTTTTCTTTTTTTTTTTTTTTGGTGTTTGGAGACAGGGTTTCTCTGTGTAGCTTTGGAGCCTGTCCTGGAACTCACTCTGTAGCCCAGGCTGGACTCGAACTCACACCTGGACCACCACCACCTGGCCTCCATTACCTTTTCTAAAATGTTCCCTGAGCCTTAGTTATGGGAGTATTTTGTACATGCATCCATTAGGACTGATCTCCAAAGATCACTATGTAGCTTCTTGCTCATGATGAGTCACAGAAGAATAATAAAATAATACTGAGAGACATGGCTTTTAAGGAAGGACAGGTAAACATTCTTGTCTTACTGTATTTTTCATAACTCAGTTATTCAAGAACTACTTCCATCAAGGCCAGACAAGTTCAACGGTTTTCTCCCTTTCCATTTGTGCATACGAGCTCCCTTCCTAAATTAAACTAAGTTTATATCTATGCCCATTGTTCCTTTGAGGCTTCAAATTACAACAGTAGATATCTATCCCATTTAAGCACAGCTTGTTGTCTTTAAGGAATATGAATTTTCTCTCAATAAAAATGCTTTTCATTTAGATACTGTGTTAAACATTACTGAAAAGTTTAATTAAGTTTAAAAGAAATTTAATGTATATGCCAGTTTTCCCTGCATGTATAACAAATGCGTGTCTGAAATCCAAACAAGTCAGAGAGGGTGTCAGATCTCATGGAACTGAACTGGTTTCAAGCCACCATGCCTGCTGGCACTGGGAACTGAGCCAGCTTCATCTGTGAGAACAAGATGTTCTCTTAAATGCAGAGACATCTTTTAAAACAGTCCATGAAAATTATAATATTAGTTGACTTATGACCTTTTTGCAAATATATAATCACATCTATCATTTTCCTCTTTCCATTTTATGTACTTTAATCTCTAACTAACCACATACTGACTTTTATGTACTCTGAGCATTTTGTAGAAGTGACATGGTATACCCATACACAGTGATTATATAGAGCATATTTTTTTTCTCTGCAGATAGGAAGAAGCTAGTCTTATTCTTCTCCCTTAAGAATGGGAAACTTTCCATTATCCTTGTGAAGATAGTTTTTATATTTCAACAATATTGGCACTAAATTATCCTCTGTATTATCTAAAACAAGCCAATCAGCACATTAATCAAAGAGCCTCCTTGTATATAAAGGATAGGATATCTCCTTCAGGTCAGTTCTTAAATTAGGCTTTGGTCCTCAAGAGACACTCAAGAGCACAATAATTTTCTTGGACCTATTGACAAGTACAATGAGAGACATCCAATCTTTTCTTTTAATATATTTAACTTTATTTGTTTTATTCTCTGTATAGGTATGTTTTGTCTGCATGTATATATGTTCAGCAGATGGACGTTTGGTGCCCTGGGAAGTTAGAAGAGTGCTGCACATCCAATGGTATTGGTGTTACCGGTAGTTGTGAGCCACCATGTGAATGTTAACATTTGAACCTGGGTCTTCTACAAGGGCAAGAAATGCTCTTAACTGCTAATCCATCTTTCCATCCTGTGGGACATCCACTCCAATCAGCTCTGGTACTATGACTACAACAAACTGTCAGTGAATAGGGATTCTACTGACAAGGGGAGACTGTTGCTAGAAGCCAGAGTTCTGGGAGATGCTTACTCCCCTAGACAGTGAATTGCTGGATCACCAGGTTCAGTAGGCTAACTGTGGGTGTAGTCAGTTCCAAAGAAGTCTAAAAGAAGTAAGTAGAGACTTGGAGATTTTCCTGGGGGCCTAGTTCATCAAAAGCCAAGAGATTGTGTGTTTATAGCTACAGTGATTGCAGCTCCAGGGCTGGTGATACTGAATTGAAAGATACATGTTAATGGTGCCCTCTGCTGGTAAGATGGCCGAAATGAAAACAGGGTGGGTATTGTCTATTGGGGAATCTAGAGGAAAAGATGCATTCACAGTGATCAGTGCCAGATAATAGCGTGCTTATGTTTAAAAGCCCCCACCAAAAAATGCTAATGTTGTGTAGTCAGAAGTTTTCTTGTGTCCCACAGCTGTTCCTTTCCAAATAAACACACAGAGATTTATATTAATTACAAGCGGTTTGGTTTATGGCCCAGGCTTATTACTAACTAGCTCTTTTATCTTAAATTACCCCATTTCTATTAATCTATGTATTCTCACCTCTCTTGTGGCATTATCTGTATTCTATTGCATTTTGCTTCTCAGGTGGCAGCTTTCAGAGTATCCTCTCACCCCACCCTTTTTCTTCCTCTATCTTTCTTGGATTTCCTGCCTGTCTGTCTCCTATCTTGCCATATGTCAAAGCAACTTTATTTATTAAGCAATGGGAGCAACACATATTCACAGCATACAGAAAGATATCCCACATCAATGCTGAAAAGCCCAGAATAGTTTTAATCTTTCCTCCCTGCAGTCAGAGGCATAAGGAAGAATAATGTCCACATTGTCACACACATGCTTATACACATTCCAATTCTTGCTATCATTAGTTAAACATTAACAAGAAAGTGTTAAACACAGCTGTAAACATTTCAAAAGTGTATGTCCAGATACATAGATACTACCTTCTCCATGTCTTACAATGAGGTTACTACCAGATAAAATACTGTAGAAATTTCTTATGGTAACAAGGGTACCCAGTCATTTATTATAAAGCCATAATACATCAAAGTGTAGGTATTCTATTAAAAAGAGTACACTCTATTGATGTTGGTGTTGCCCTTAGTGATCACATGGCTGCTTGTGAGTTAAACATTGTCACTGCTACTCAGCATCAAGGGAAAGTACTGATACCACACAACAAGGTATAGTAAAAGATAAATACTTATAATTTGAGATCAAGTTCCTATTGAAAATGCATTATTTGGGGCACCTTATGAAAGAAAAAAGTTACTCTGCTGAACCATTAAAAGAGGTAACATAGTAAGTTGAGGATTATGAAATCCCACTGAGGACAGACGGCAGGACACTTGAAGTTGTGGTATGAATGTTGATGACTTTTATTGAATTTTAATTATAGTAGCTTCCATCACATCTTCATTATGTAGTATTCAAGGATGGATGAATAAATAAGTGAATCTCTTGTATATGGTCCTGTAATTCACCTGGTAAAAACAGATGAGCTTCTGGCTTTCATTGTCACTCAATTCTAAGTATCTAGGTTGAGGAATCAGACCATCATCTTTTCAGCTCAAGTGTTTTGTTCAACAGCCTCATGAACACTGTATTGTCACAAAAAGAAAATGGAAACAACTAGACTCTGCTGAATGTCTTTTTAATTGAACTGAAACTGAACTCACTCTCTAGAGACTTCCCTGAGATTTTCCTCTATTTTGGATTCCCAGAGAGAAGATAGATTGCCAAGAGAAGATTATGGCTCTACAATCAGCATGGAATCTTTTTACATATCTAAATTTAGATCACTCTTTCATTGTGAATAAGATTCATAGTTTCATTGTGAATAAGATTCTTTCATAATCATTTTTTAGTTTTGAAATTATAATATAATCACATGATTTTCTCCCTTCCTTTTCTTTCCTCCAGGCACTATGATTTACCCTCCTTGCATATACAAACCTTAGTTTGTGTGAACTAAGCACTTTGTGTACTGAACCATTTGAACTGCCCTAAATCTCATATTCATGTATATTTATTCTGTCAGTTCTGTCCCTCTAGAGAAACTTGAGCAACAGAATCCCTTTTAAAACAGGTCCAAGATATTTTTCTGTCCACATTTGTATTTTTTTGACAGCAAATGGAAGTTTCGGAGGGTTTAGAAAGAGAGCTGGTAACTCTTCATCTGCATGGTTTACCCTCTTACCACTAAACATGTAATGAATGCTGTGTTGTAGGTATACAGCATCATCATACATGAAGTAGAATCTCTCCAGCAAAGAAGAGAAGGTATGTTGAAGTATGCACTCCATATGGCTTCAGTAAATCCCTGCTTTCCACAAAATCACGGGCAAGACAAACTGCACTTAAACTTTAAGGAATATGATATAGCATAGAGGAAAGCAGAAGCCGAACCCATGGGATCACAATCTTTCTTGTTGGAGACAAATAATCCTTGGAGTCCTGGAGTGACTCTCAGTTTTTTGTTATATTAATTCATCTTTTAGAGTTGGAGGATGAAGCTAATACTTTATTTTTCATTATTTTATTTTAGGTCTCTGTGTATGTCTATGTACCACATTCATGTAGTGCCAAGGAGTCCAGAAAAGGGTGTTGAATCTCCTGGATTGGGAGTTACAGATGGTTGTGAGCTGCCTTGTGGATGTTGGCAGCTCAAGTCAGGACTTCTGGAAGAATGGCCAAGGATCTAAACTGCTGAGCATCTTTCTAGAACTAGAATCAGAGATTTTGTTGAAGTCTCCACCATCACTATTCACCCTACATACCTAGGAACTGTTAGTAAATAGCAGAAGAGAGGGTTTTATATCATAGTTTGATTGAAAATAAGAACTCCAAACCTGAACATCATTGCAGTCTATTGAGTGGTTGTGTAAGAATGAACCCTGGGGAGCAGCACACCACTGAGGCAGGCGGGAGCGGAGCGGCTGGCGGTAGCTGAAGCGCAGTTGTAATAAAGACCAGAAACTGAGCTATTACCCGCCGAAGAGTTAGTGAAAACAAGATCTTAATCAAGAGCTTGGAACAGGGACGCCTTTAATCCCAACACCCAGAGAAGGAGCCATCTCTGTGAGACGGAACCAGAACGGATCTGAACACTCTGCCTGAGGCCAACCCAGGGCCCAGCTGCTGATCCTGCGAAACCCAACAACTTGGAGGTGCTGGTGAGACTACTCTGCTCAGCTGAAATCCATCCCGCTCAGCTGAAATCCATCCGGGAAAGGATTCAGAATCCTACAGTCTGAAGTCTGAGGAAACAAGATCAGCTGAGGAGTCAACGAAAGAGCAAAACGTAACCCAAGAACACAGAAAAAGGCACCACCCAACTACCGAACCAGACCATCAGAATCGTAAGTATAAACTTTACCGACTGAGAACAGGGGAGGTCATCTTGCTCTGGGAACCAGATATTTAGTTTCTCATTCCCTGGGGCTTGAAGTTTCTCATTTCTGAGGCTTGGAGGTGTAAGCCTAAAGGGTTAGGGTCTTACACCATCTGCACTGAGCAGAGAAAGAGATGAGTAGACGCCAGCGGAAAAATACAGGCAACAACATAAAGACCTATATGACAACACCAGAACCTACTGACCCTACAATTGCAAGTCCTGAACATACCAAGGCAGAAGAAACAGAAGAAATCAATCCTAAAAATGACTTTAAGAAGATGATAGAGGCCCTTAAAGAGGAAATAAAAAATACCCTTAAAGAGGAAATAAAAAATTCCCTTAAAGAGGAAATGAAAAACTCC
>CABHPP010127582.1:41099-51394 GCA_902168425.1 Peromyscus attwateri | reverse complement strand
AATATTCCATCAATTTAGAAAATTAGAATGGCACTTCTCATCTCCTATTACCTTTCTTGTGTTCAATGAAGCATCAAAATAAATGTAACCATACATAACTTCAGTGCATCCATTCCTATTAACCAGGGTTTAAAATGCTAACTATGGCTAATTTGTCTGATTTCTTCCTGTATGTTGAATACTGTTCTAGGCCTAAGATAAGCATATTCAATGTTAGGAATAATCCTACCAGGACTATAGTATTATTTTCCTGCAACATATGAAGAAACTGGAACAGAAAGGATCAAGTCACATAGTATTTAAGTTACAGAGCCAGGACTTGGACCTGGGCAGCCCTAATCTATGTTAACACTCTTAACTGTCTAGATGAAACCTAAATCATCTCTGACAAACCAGTACAATTAGTCTTCTGCCATGATTCCCACTGAAAAGATGCCCACAGAAGGTCATAAAGAGTTGTCTATTGCCAGCTTGAGAGGTTGTTGGATTTTAATTCTTCAGGTAGTCACAAACTTCCACACGGAATGCAATAATTATAATAATTTTCTATCACTTGGGACACGTTCTGTTTCATTTCATGGAAGAGAAAATTTGATGAGCATCCTGTATAGTATATTCAATTTGCTTGTGGCAGCTCAGCACTGAAGTATAGGACCACTAAAATGAATCACCATATTAAAGAACATAATTACAGTAAATGGCAAAAGAAAGGTGGCTATGAACTATATCCTTCTGGATATTTGAACTGATGTCATTTATATTTTTGTTTTTGTGTGTAGAGGGTTGGAATTTACATGAGCATTCACTGTTTGTCCTTAAGAAATGTAGTCCATATTGAAAATATAATCCAGGTGAACTATAATAAGATAACTGTGGGCTACTCCCATAGTTATGACATGGATATTCACTTTAGGTAGACATACACACTGCATCTGAACTGATTACTGCATTCCAACAACCTGTTGAATTACTTCACAATGTGGTCACCCAGCTGTCTGTCAGAGAACCACACAGCCCTAATACAGAGCTATCAAGAAAAACAGACATACTGACAGGCTGGGTACCCTAGGTGAAGAAGGACACAGGCAAGAGATTAATGTGACAGTTTGGATTACAGAGCAATGAATAATTACAGAACAACAGTTAAAATTTACTACAAGTTTGTGTTGGAAAGTTGCCCTATGCTTAGTCTATTGTAGATTATTATCCTGTGTTAAAAATTAAGAGCAAAACAGAGGGCAAAATTCTACACAATTTCAACACTTCCTTTAGTTTGGGTGAATCCATCCTAGGCTCTGACATCCTTCACAAAGTAACTGGTGTCACTGGAGTGTCTAAGTATTTCAAGATGCTAATCGGTTGGTATGAAGTCTATTCAATATGTCAAAATTCATTTTGAAATATTATCCAGTGTGATGAAACCATCCTCATTCCCACCAAAGGATCTCTGTATCCAATTTCCATACCTAATAATTCTTATTTGTACAGATGAAGCCAGACTACCCTGTTTTCTTCCCTTATCTAGTAGTGAGAATATACAAGAAGGCACTTCCTGATACATAGAGCATTAAAGCCTACAATCATCAAGAAAAAAAATGATGCTTTTCTTAAAATCTTGGCAGACAATAAATCTTGCAACATATATTTAAATGGCTGGCTCAACTGCAGCAGTAATTTCCAACATTTTCAAATGGTAGAGCAGGCTACAGGCAACACAAGCACAATTACAGATTTGACAATTATGTCAGCCTAGATAAACATTTTGAGTATTACTCCAAGCTGCACTGGATCCTGCCACAAGAGGTGTTTTTCCAGAGCTAGGTGACGACAGTGAGGCATCACAGTGATTTATGGTACTTGTGACAGCATTCAATTAAATTGTTCTAAACTGATTTTAATTAATTGGAAAACAGTGTTAGTTTGGGAAACATGACTTTACCTCGGAGGATGGAATCCTGAATGAATGAAGCACAGCGCTAACATAAAAGCTCAGAATTCAACAAGGGAAGGAAATGTTTTTCTTTCATGTGGGAGCTCCTTTTCCCCTTATTACTCTAGGAAATAGATGGCAATGCATTGTGCTACCATGGAGTCCAGGAGCATCAATACATGGATTTCAGAAATGACAAATTAAAAATACACTCCACCAGTATTTCTCAAGGGGACCTGACATAGGTTGCCTTCTTCAGACCTTGGAAATGGCTTTGGTCTGGTCTCTCTCCTACTTACGGCACCCAATCCTGAGACCACTTGTCTTGCAGGTTGGTGCTGAAGATAACCCCTAGCATGTTTGTTTTAAATTCTATCCAATTTGCATACCTGAATCAAACCATCACTCAAGCACCAGAGCTAGAGTATATATGTACTGTTTATTGAAGGTAACACCAATCTCTACTCAAATCTATTAGCTTACTTTGTGGAAAGCATTTACATACATTATTTCATTAGTCTTCATGACATTCCTATGAAGGAAGGAGCTTTTATTCCTACTTTAAAGCTAAAAAATAAAATGTTTTTTTGGGTTCAGTAATTTGGCCAACGATAATTCTATAAACTCAGGCCTGTTCACCACCCAAGTACAACTTTAATCTAGTGTGTTATGCCACATGTGCTAATCAGTCTTCTATTTCTATGACAACTGCCTAAGATAATCATCTTATCAAACAAAATGTTCATGTTGGCTCCTTCTTTTGGAAGACTTGGTCCATAGTTGTTTAACCTTGTTGATTTGGGCCTGTGATGAGGTAACACACCTGACAGGGATCTCATGGCAGAACAAATGCTTTCACTTCATGGCAACCATGAAAGGAAGGAGCTAGATTTCTAATATCCACTTGATGGGCCCACTTCCAAAGACCGAATTTGCTAGCCACCCCCACTTAGAGTTCCCATCATTTTCTAATAGAATCAAGCTGAGCATCAAGCCTTCAGGGCCTTTCAAGGTCTAAGCTACAGCAACATATAATCCAAAATCAAGTCACATCATACTTTTGTGCAAATCATACCATCCCTAGTCATGTTTATCTTAATTGTCATTCTATAAAGTTTGGGAGGTGATAAAATCACCCCAAAACGCATTACTCAGAAGAAATCCCTGAGACTAAATGACATGCAACTAGATTCTCCCAGATATCACTCACAATTTCCCCATATTTATTTATTCCTGCTTCTATCACCATACAACCATTTGTAGATGCTGAAATATTCAACTCTATAATATACACCCAGCCTCAATTCTCCTACCTCTCCTCTTTTAATAAATTTCTATCCAATTCCAAGACTTAGTTCAAACCGAGTGTTCATCGGGTTTTAAGACATCTGTGTTCATCTCTAGGCTTTCTTGAATTCTATTTATCAAATTGTTCACCACATTAGACACTGACCTTAGCGTTGTTAGTCCATTCATTTGTTGGAAAAACAACCATCTTACTATGACTTATCTACCAATCATTATCATTGAATTGTATCTACCCAAAATCCGTACATTGATTCTCTAAGCCCCTGTGTGACTTGATCTGAATCCAGAGTCTTATTTTTTTAATAATTTTTGTTAATTCTCTGGTAACTTCATACAAAGTCTCAGCATCTTTAAAGTGATGATAAGGGCAAAGTACCATCATAAGGATAGTGATCTAATTTCAAAGGACTCCTGTCCTAGGAAGAGGAGGAATGTGCAGGTGAAATAAATACAAACAGTTGAATTGATAAACATGTATGAAAATGTCACACTCAGACCCCTTTCTTTGCTTGTTAACTAAAAGTTAATTGTAAAAGACAAGAAGAGAAGCAGAGAGAGGGGTGCGCATACAAATTGGAAAGATATGAAGAGGACATAGTGGCATATGGAATGCTATGTGCTGAGCAGAGTTCAGCATTTTATTCACAAGTGCCTGAAAACCTAATACCCACAAGAATTGTGGACTGCTCCTCTTTGTCTCTCTGTCTCTGTCTCTGTCTCTGTCTCTGTCTCTCTCTCTTCTCTTTCATTTATTTATTAATTGGGTTAATTTTTTAAAAAAACGTATGTTTTTAGGATATTGCTTCTGCCCTGGGTTACAAAAATCAGTTTTTATGGAATATTGATCTAAATAACTTAAAAAACAAATGTTTGAATAGCCAGGTATTATGGCACACACCTTTAATCCCAGCCCTTGGGAGGTGAGCCACTGAGAGCTTGTTCTACATAGCAAGTTCCGGAGGTACATAGTGAAAACATGTCAAAAAAAACTAAACAAATAAATAAAAGCAAAGCAAAAAAACTTTGAATAAAATATCTATGCATAAAGTTCAAGTTTTCAAAATAGAAGCCAAGTAAGCAAGAATCTTGAGTGGCATACAGTTACATAGAATTACCTGGAACATATGTTTAACATGCTAAGTGTAAAGCCTGACACAGAACTACAAGGGTGCTAGATCTTGAGGATATGCATCTTAAGTATCTCAGGATGGTCTTATGTCTTTTCAAGTTTGAAAAATATCTAAACCGCAAGGTAAATAGCCCAGACTTTTCCTGACAAAAAAATGAAAAATATTACACAGAACTTCTGGTGTTTTATAATTTGTTTTTCTACAAAAAAAATAATGAAAGCCCAAAACAACTTTCTACAATTAAAAAAAATGACATAATATTTCAGTGTTCTTCCTTTATTTCAAAGAACACTCATATTTAACCAATATTTATATTGTCTACAGAAAATTATTCTTCAACATACCTACTTCCGAGCTGACAAAGACCCAGAGAATACAAACATCTTTCATGAACTACAAGGAAATGATTAGATATTCACTTATTCTGTGCTCCATCTTGAGCATAGGATGACATGAACAGGTCAACGTACACTAGTTTCAACATCTTCATACCTCAGTGTGCTACCTGCAACACAACTCTCTAAATTCTGATACTCTTTAAAAATAAGTATCAGTATAATTAACATGAATCATGCTTCATCTGCTGCTATAAATATAGGCAATGTTTTCCTTCAAAGTAGTTCCTCTAGATATTGCTAGGAATAAAGCAAGTGACAGGCAAGGCAACAAGGCTTTACCACTACTGCCTTTACTGTGTTGGGAGCTTTATGTCAACAAGCGACAGCCATTTGGGAAGAGTGACTCTCAGTTGAGAAAATGCCTCCATACAGATGGCTTATAGGAGATTCTGTAGAGCATTTTCTACATTAGTGACCTCTGTAGAACATTTTCTACGTTAGCGGCAGATGTGGGAGGGCCAAGCCTACCATGAGTGGTGCTAAGCCTACTAGCCTCTACTGAGAAAACATTCTTACTCTTTCTTCCAAATTCAACTTTAGGAAAACATTATGTCAAGGATTTAAACAGAATCTAAATGGTATATTCAAATATGC
The DNA here is from genome assembly GCA_902168425.1 of Peromyscus attwateri. NCBI lineage: Eukaryota > Metazoa > Chordata > Mammalia > Rodentia > Cricetidae > Peromyscus > Peromyscus attwateri. The sequence goes on along the minus strand of CABHPP010127582.1, from coordinate 46,034 downwards.
TAAAAATAAGCCAGCATCCTCTAGCACAGTGGAAGCAAGTCAAAACCAAGTACCAAAATGCTACATGGGGTCCCGTATGAAATATCTATGTCATCAACTATAAAATGTTGGAAGACCGTGCAATTAAGGTTGCAATCCACCATATCCAGACAGATCTCTGAGCACAGCACAAAATGGAGGACTCTCTTTCCAGCAGGGCTCCCTCCCTATCTGGATCCTGGATTGTGTCTCTAGGATCAGAGGCCTGACCCTATCTGCAAGCTGTCCCTAAGCCTGGATGCCTGATCTATCTCAAGCATGACCTTTGACACAGATCCCTGCAGACACTCTCCTCCTGCTGCCCATATGATAATTAGGTATTGTGCTCCAGCTGTATGGTAGGACCATGCTGTCAAAAGCAAATTAGGTGATGCCCCATCCCTTGTCTCTATCCTATATATTTTCCTTCACTATGGAATAAGGCTGAGCTGTCTCACTGAAGCTTACTCTTGAAAAGCTGTTTCCGTTCCTATTCACAACAGTCTGAACCCTGTTCCCAGCTTCTCCTCCCTCCTGCTTCTCAGACCAGCAGGTTAGGATGGTTAAAGATAATGTCATGCCTTGGATTCTGGAGAAAAAAAATGACAAAAATAGTGTGACATTTGAATTAAGATTGTAATTTAGTTGATAGCAATATACAGTACAAAATTTCTTAGCTTTAGTACATATACTATATCAGTGTATGAGCATACGAGGGGAAAGCAGATGAAAAGCAGCCCATGGGAATTCTCTACTATCTTTTCTCATTTGTGAGGACTGCCTGTCATGGTATTGGAAGGTGCTATGCAAGCTGCAAAGGGAAAGAAGCAAGCAATCCTACCCAGTCTTACTCAGCTCTAAATAAACCACAAGGACTGGCTTGGAAAGATATCCTCATGCTCAAAAAGTGGCAGTTTATGTTGGGGGTAACAAAAAGCTTTTTAGTTAGACTTAAGACATGCTCGCTGGAAGAGAAGTCATCCCTGGAACTGTAAAACTAGTCACTACCCATGGCCAAAGAAGTCACAGTCCAGAGAGCAGAACCTCCTACTGCCATTTTCTAAACTTACTCAATCTCTAAATGTATTTTAAATATTTATGCTTAGACCCACAGATAAGTGTGGCTCTCACCCTTTATCAGAGAAGGGTGAACCTTTAGCTTTAGTGACCCTTTTTCCAGCAGATGAAGACTGTTTTAGAGTCATTTGACTCATAACTGGTCAAAATGCAGGAGAGAAGTGACTGTCAGATGCCAACTAATTGTCTGAAATGCAACACTTTTTTTCCAAAGGCTCAAGGAAATTTGTAAAAGCCAGAAGACCAGGATGTCTGCTGCTAGATAGTGTCTGCTAGATATGACAGGGAAGGTGCACACATGAAATCTCAACAATATGGTGCCTGAACAGGACAGATATAACGTAAACACCAGTTCACATGCCCACAAAGACATGGGAAATTCCACAGGGTCCCATCCCCAAGATGGAGAGCTGTAGGTGGTCAATCACTCCTGAGAGAGTCAGCTTCCTCCAAGCACAGCTCCTGTATAAGTTGTGCATTCCCAAGTGATCAGACTTGGACACATGTACTAAATGGACTTAGTAGGGTGTGTGTGTGTGTATGTGTGTGTGTGTGTGTGTGTGTGTGTGTGTGTGTGTGTGTGTGTTTAATAAAAATAAAAATGAGGTCACAAATTGGGAAGTGAGATTAGGGACATAAGAAGAATTGGGGACAGGAGTGATATAGATGTGATCATGTATGAAGTTCTCAAACTATTATAAAAAACATCTGAAATTATTTCAAGATTCAATAATACAAATTTAAGGCTGGGTAAAGGACTCCATTAGTAAAATGCTTGCTGCACAAACATGAGGTGCTGAGTTTGGTCAAAAGATGCCCCCAACACACACACACACACACACACACACACACACCACACACACAAAAAAAAAACTAGCTGTGATGATGTATGCTTATAATCTCATTACTGGAGAGGCAGAAATGGGTGGCCCCTGAGGCTCATTGGCTGGCTAGTCTAGCCTAGTTAGTGAGTTCCAGGCTGTGGAAAAGATAATATCTCAAAACATAAAGGTGGATGATGCCTGAGAAAAGATATCAAAGTTTCTTCTGTCCTACAAACATGCACACAAATGCATATGCCTACACGAACAGGTGCATATATATACAAAAAAAAATATGTTTCATAGCTTAACCCCTTGCCCTACAACAGTATCATATCTGGGGCACACATCTGAGAATTTTATTTTTAAACACTTTAACGAAGTGTTTTATTGTGGTTTTCTCTTTTAGGATATAAGATATCCTGGCTTGGTTTTAGGCAACTTGACACAAGCTAGAGGCATCTGGTAAAAGGAACTTCAGTTGAGAAAATCTTTCTTTCCTATTACCTGTTGGCAACTCTGTAGTGTGTTTTCAAGATTAATGGTTGTTGAGGATAGGCCTATCCCATAGCAAGGGTTGGGGGACACTCTTGGGCAAGTGGTCCTGAGCTGTACAAGAAAGCAGGCTGAGTAAGCCGTGAGGCACAAACCAATAAGCAGCATACCTTCGTGGCCTCTGCTTAAGTTTCTGCTTTGAGTTCCTCCCTGATTTCTTTCAAAGAAGGACTGTGATGTAAAATAAACAAAATAAACCCTTTCCTCTCCAAGGTGCTATTGGCCAGGGTATGTTAGTACAACTATACAAACCTGTCTAAGACATCATCCATCTACCCATATTATCTCTCTCTTGCCTTTAACTACTGAAAGCACAGGTTTCCTGTCCTGTAAGTCTTCAAGTTATTAATCTTCCTGTAAAATATCCAAACATCCATGGCATGAAAGCATCACTACCGATTTATAAATCACGGCTCTGTTAGTAACTCTAGTGTAAACATCAACCGTGTGTTCATTGAAGTTGAGGCTCCCCTTCCCAGAATTGTCATGTTGTATATATAAATATTGATTGAGCTCTCTCCTTCCTCCTAGCAGATGGCAGACCTGAGAACTGTAACATAGCTGAAGACAGTCAAACACATTATCATTCACTGACAGGCCCTGGAGAATATTGCGAAGGCCAAAGTTTTTATTTTAAAAATAAGTAATTGGCATTGACAACAGAAGTGTAAATAGCACCCTGATGAACAAATTTATTAATTCAACTTCCCTGTAGTGGCTGTTAACTCAGAACTGTGGTCATCAAACCTGTCCTGCAGTGTCCCTGTGGGAATGTCCTTGGGTTCATGTAACAAAATTTTGTACCAAGTGAGGATAGCTTTATAGTGACCAGTAAGAATGAGGCTGTACCTATTTGATTCAAGCCTTTGTTGAATTACTTGCTGACAGAATTACTTCTGATAGACCCATGGTATGCAAAATTCCAGTGCTAGGAAAAGTCTGCACTGTCTAAGATATCTATCTATACATGTATGCATCCATGTATATCCTTGTATGGGTAAAGCTTAAAATAGATATCTCAACTGCTTACATCAAACACATTTCCTTCTTTTTAAGTAGAAAACGTAGAAAGCATCATCATCAAAGCAGTCTGAGAAAGATGCCTGTGTAACAAATTAGAAGTAGATTACCACAGGCCTCAGCACATACTTTCAATATCTCGACACAGATCAATAACTAGAGCTTGCACTTTCATACATTTCAAATGAAAATTGCAGGAACCCCCTGCCTAGTCTTTTCCATTGCAATCAATGCTGCCCTTCTGACATTGAATCAATATTAATTGTAAAGTCCCTGTATGGCATTTCCATATGCACGTGGAGGAAGGCAAGGTCAATTTTATCCCACAGTATTTTTTTCCGCACCTACCCAAAAGACTCTGCAAGTGGAAATGCAAGGTTAATTAAACGAGGTACACTGCAAATGATGATGCATTGCCTGCCTTTCCTTTCTATTTCAAACTCTATCATTTACATCTAAGACAATCTAAATGATTTTACACTCACTCAGACTTCTTTTTCCCTTATCCATCTCTTCTCACGGTCTTGAACCCATCTTCTCTAACTGAAGAATAACCTTCACTCTTCTCACAGTCCTATCAGTAACTAGCCCCAATCAAGAGACAGCCTTGCCACCAGCTCATGGAATCCTGAAGATACCTGCTGCTTAGATTAATGAGGCCCCTTCCCCTGAAGCTCTGGTGAAAACACAAAATCTGGAATGGAAGACATCAGTCAGAGGAGGACTCTCATCCCATCGCCTTGTAATCAGTTACAATGATAACGAGTCACCGAGAAGCACATTATTTACCTCAGATCAGTCCTGTGCTTGGAGTCTAAATGAACACATGGGATCCACTATTATTTTTATTTCCCCAACTGTGAATTCATCCGTCCTAACAAAACCTGAGATTTGCCAAATTGTCTTTCAACTAGAAATCTCAAATGGCAAACTAAATACAACCACCAAAATTGCAACAAAACAGAATGAGGCTAATCCATCACAGGGTCTCCAGCTTCCAGCTGGAAAAAAAAAAAAAAACCACATGGAGTGGAAATGCAGATTTCACACAAGGTCTCGCCATGCTCAAAGTGCAGTTCAACTTCCCCGGACACTGTGCAAATCAGGGTCAGATTTCAGAGTTGATTCACTGCACAGATGATTTCCTATGAAGCTTTTTGTCTCCAGTTCCCCAACAAAGTCGAAAGCAATCTCTTCCTAGAGGTAGGCAGTGAGAGTTTCTAACCAACAAGTACTTATATTTCACTGAGGATTCTACAATGTAGGCAATTCAGAAAAGTTACTCAGATCAATTGCTTTTAGACAGCACAGCTCTTCCATCTCACCTGAATTTTATCTTAATAGATATTTCCTTTGTAAGATTCAGGGCAAGGGGGTTGGGGATTTAGCTCAGAGGTAGAGCACTTGCCTAGGAAGCACAAGGCCCTGGGTTGGTCCTCAGCTC
>CABHPP010127582.1:16609-40288 GCA_902168425.1 Peromyscus attwateri | reverse complement strand
AGAGAGAGAGAGAGAGAGAGAGAGAGAGAGAGAGAGAGAGAGAGAGAATAAGTGTGTATGTGAGTTAGAATCCCAGAGAACATTCACAGAGTCAGGGTATTCAAGTGGCTCATTCACAACCTACAAGCCCAGGCTCCCTCCTAAAGGCTGAGCTCATGGATCTGGAGTAGTGTTCTTCAAGGAAAGACCTACAGATAAAAGGAAATCAATCCACTTAGCTCTCTGAAGCTCTAGTCACAACTGCATACCTTGAGGTAGTCCTGAGAGACCACATCTTTCCATTCAGTTAAAACCGGTCTGTCACCTGCATCTAACAGTCCTATTCCTCACAGGGGACAAAGAACCCCACTCTCCTCTCCTGCAATGTGTGATGGCATGCACCCAAGCTTGAGGAACCCAAATGAACGGGCTGAAATGCCCCACTTCTTAAGATGACCTTCAGAGTAAAACTGGATGATCATGGAGAAGCAATCATCACTGGCCCCACTTCAGTTCTTCAGCTTGAAATAATAGAATACATTTCTGTGGCTTTCAAACTAATATAAATGAATATAATAACTTCCTTTTGTTCGTGGCCGATTACATTATATTACAACAGCACGACTTCCAGGGCTAGCATGCAAAAGTAATTTATTTTTCTCCCACATCTGTAACTATTTGGGAGAGCAGCTAAGTCTTCATAATTATGCTGCAGACACAGTAAATAGAGCAAACGCAATAGGTCACACTGTGACTATAGTTCGGGGAGAGAACAATTATTTTACCCCATATAATTTGCATCCAACATTTCATACGGGAAACTAAAGAGAAAAACAACACTGGCTTAGAAAATTACCGCAGCCTCTTAATAATCATTCTTCTTATTTTTTATTTGTGTTAAACAGATTTTCTCTAAGAACAGGAATACACACACACACACACACGGCATGTCTGAACAATTTTCATTAAGAATTCATTTCCTTTCAGGTTGTAATCCATTTTACTTTGTCTGACACAGATTAAGTTATTATCAAATTAACTAAAATTGCTGCCATGTCATTCAATTTTCCTCTTTTCCCTCTTTTCCTTTCCCCTCTGCAAAAACAACCTGCCATCGCCAAAAGAATGCTCTAACTTAAGAAATGGAGTTCTCTCAACAGATTTTTTTTCCCCTTAAGTAGAGAAAAAAACCTGCTATCAAAAAACGCAAATGGGTATTGAGAAAGTCCCCCGCCCGAGCAGCTGGGTGTAACAGAGGACAACCGTACTAAAAAGTAAGGCCAGCGTATTTGTGTTTTGTAAATTATTATTAATGAAAAATACTAAACATCAAAATGTTTTTCAAGATGATGAAGGGACAAAAGAAGCAAGTCCCTGGTAATTCCCCTGACACTCAAAAGGATTTTGTCTGGAAGTCTCTTTGTCTTAAAAGTTAGAGCTCTTCGTGGGGAGATCAATGTGAGTCCCATGAGAAATGCAGTCTAATAGCCTTTGTATTTTTAACAAGGAAGAGCCCCAGATGGAAAAACAAAATTAAAAGTATTAGGAAGAGGACACACAAATCAGACTGCTAATGAGGAAGCCAGGGAGCCCTGGTGAAACCCTACAGGCCTCCAGAGGCAAGGGTTTGAGCTGACCCTTTGCATTTTCATTCCATTTCACTGTGGTGATGATCAAGATTAGCATCTCAGCCTGAGCAATGTGCGGCTAACTGCTCTCCGAGGTCAGGCTCTTCCAGCAGGCCCATAAGCTAGCTGCCTTGTGGTGGCCACTGAGTGGAGGCGTTCCTCCCAGCAACTGAGGGATAATTATTGGAAGGCTCAGCAGCATGAACTCTCATCACTAACAAACATTCTAATCAACAGAACTGGCATACAAGGAGTCAGAGTTGAACTCATGAAGGGTTGGTTGTGTGAGCGGAGTTGAGAAAACACGGCACTGCAGGCCTGTGCAGACTTAGATCATTCACTCTGATGTCTAAACTCATGTAGTCTGGCCTCAGCCACCTATGGTCACTGGGCATGTCAAATGCAGCAAAGGTAATTGAGGAGTAGAACTTCACATCTTTTATTAATTCAAATAATTAAAATTTAAATTTAGAAGTAGATATTCTCCTTGGTTATTGGGAAAATTTCTCAACCATGTTGGATCAAATAGAGCATGTTATTTGATTATTTCCAATGAACTTTCAATCAGCTGCAAACACAAAATAGGTATTTCCAATGAAGGGTTAGCATTTGTGGGTTGAATGAGAAAGGCCCCAGTTGGCTCATGCATGTGAACACTTGGTCCCCAGGGGGTGGTGCTGCTTGAGGAGGTTATGGAAACAGGAGGTGGAGCATTGTGGCCTTTGAGGTTTTAAAGGCCAGCCCCACACTGCACCTGCTCTGAACAGTAAGCCCAAATAAATTCTCTCTTCTCTAACTTACTTAAGGCTATTTTATCACCACAATAGACAACCAACAGCATCTGAAGTGAACTGCTCTCTGAATAAAATAGGCATTGGCTTCAAAGAGTTTTTAACAAAAAAAAGACTTAAAACACTTCATTATTGATTATAGCTTGAAATCATCTTTTATATAAGATTAATTTTAAAATCATATATATTACCCAGCATAATGTATGTTTCTACTTTTTTCAATAATGCCTTTGGGGAAATTTTTAATCCCATTTATGAGTCATATTTGTAGCTTGTAGTATGTTGCTTTCAGATAGTGCTGATCTGAATCTTGGTTTCTTCATCTATAACATGTGAGGGTAATCACTACGTTGTAGGAGCTTCTGAAATAAAATACACATATATCAATCATTTCTTCCAGTGTCTCCTATGCCATTTAATAAATGGTCTTTTAGAGACAAGTTGTCATGTATCCCAGACTGGGTCCATACTATCCAGCCAACGATGACCCTGGACTTCTGGACCCCCTGTCTCTATCTCCTAGGTGCTTATTTTACAAGTATATGCCACCACAGATGGTCATTAAGGTGCTGGGGATTTAACCGTGGGCTTCTTGCATCCTAGGCATGTGTTGTACCAACTGAGTGACATTCTCAGCGCAAGTGGTCATTTCTACTAATACTATATAACCTATTGCAAAGGATTCTGAGCAATATTCAATAGCTCATAATCCTAATAGAGAGTCAAAATTTCTAAGATCATTAACTTTTCTCCTTCCTGGTTAATACTTTATAAGATGCCCCTGCTGAAGTAATGACTGTGATGATGCATCATTCTCATCTCTACCTCTTCAGTCTGTTTCATTATTCTTTACCCACCTTCAGAAATAACTTAGCTCACTGACCTCTGTCTTGTTTGTTCTTCATGTGTTTCTTTTTTCCAAATTAGTATATGCATACGTATTTTCACATATCCTTTCTTTCATTAAATGAATAGCATTTTCTACTTCCTGAACATGACTCAATGGCAGTGAGCTCAGGTTCCTCTTCCTCCATCTTGTCATTCCATGTTCAGCTGCATAGTACTCCAACTGCGTAGATGCACTGTAACTCATCCAACTCATCCCCATGGAGATTGTTCCCAATAAATTACAATTGTAAGCAACACTGCAATAAATTACCTTTTTCACGATTTCAATTTGTTGAATAAATTTTGTATAAATTCTTTGTAGGGAGAAGCTGAGTCAAAAAATAAGCACACAAAGCTGGGCGGTGGTGGCGCACGCCTTTAATCCCAGCACTCGGGAGGCAGAGGCAGGCGGATCTCTGTGAGTTCGAGGCCAGCCTGGTCTCCCAAGCGAGTTCCAGGAAAGGCGCAAAGCTACACAGAGAAACCCTGTCTCGAAAAACCAAAAAAAAAAAAAAAAAAAATAAGCACACAGATGAAGCTTTGTTATGTATCTTGCCAACTCTTCCTCCATAACACACCACTACTTTTCTCTTCCATCAGCACTATGTGATGCCCCACAAATTTGATACTGTTTCCTCAGTTAGACCTATGATAACCAAGGGATTCACACTGATTAGTTTCTTTGATATCTGGGACCCTTATATAGATTTTCTCCAAATAAATAAACTTCATTTCTCGATGCATCAGTCTCTCCTCTCTCTTTCCATATACGTGTGTGTGTGTGTGTGTGTGTGTGTGTATGTATACATATACAGAAGTAACCTAGAAGAAAAGAGGAGTTGACCCAGAAAACTGAACACATTGTTCTCCAACTTAATTATAACAAGTATTTCTCCACTGTGGATAAAATAAGCATCCATGATTTTCAAAGCTCACTCAAGGCTGCTTTAAAATAGCTTTTGGCCAGTCTCATCTTCAGCAACATTTCTCTTGATACTGCTCCTCCTAGAGACCCTGCGTTCAGGTCACAAGTTATAGCTGTGCTCATAGGCTTGTTTTGCTTGTCATTCTCTACACTGGCTCTTCATACCTCAACCTGTCTATCTTAGCTCCATCTGTCAGTCAAGTTCAAATGTCAAACTCACTTCTTCAGAGCAGGTATAGATCTTACATACACCTTTATGGTGTGAAAGCTCTTCATTCACACAGAACCTACTGTGGTTTTGGATCCAGGCAAACCCAACTGTTTTTTAGGAAGTGTTGGGGGCACAAAGGTTCTTGTGCCCATAGGACACTAGGGAAACCAGGAATGTTAATCACACAGGGTTGTCTCTTCAAAGGAAGAAATAGCTGTTTTCTGCCCAGAAGGCTAGGAGTGGATATTGTTAATGACATGGGTGACCTCTGCTCTCTGTAGACCCAGACCTCACCCCAATCCCTCAGAATGTTTGTCCCAGATCCTCCCTCCCTAGACCTTTATCTTTAGTTCCCCATTAATAAAACCCATCCTTAGGGGAGATGTCACATGCCTACTGACCTCTATGCTGTCTCAGTTAGAGACCACACCAGATCCAAGACCTTTAAATTATAGAATCCATCTTCATGTATTTTGCAAAGGAATTCCTATGTATTCACATCCCTTAAGCTTTATTGTGCACCTGGAATTGGAATGAATGTTGCCTAGAAATCTTCTTCCAAAATCTACTTTGTTTAAATATGCTTACAATAAACTGCCTGGCATCAGACTCTCTAGAAGCTTGATCCAGAACGACTAAGTAAGGCTGAACAGACTTTATTCTCACCTCTTCATGGTTCATTTCTCTGCCTGCCATACACTTTCAGGGACTCCCCCTCCACACACAAACACACACACACACACACACACACACACACACACACACACACACACACGTAAATGGGAATGGTATCTTGCTTAACTGTGAAGCTCCAATGGATCCATGAGTTTCCAACGGATTAAAATTAGTAAATAACATGAAAATAACATCACCCTTTACTCAAAAAGCAGACTTTTCTCTCATTTGTTTGGATCATACAGTGGAAGGAGGAGGCTCCAATACTTACATTTAGTCCTGGCAAATACACATCCCTCCAACTTCCTGATCATCTTTGGGAAAATCCTCTATGACTATTGCTTTGTTTTACAAGGAAGTTCTTCAGCCCTTGCTTTAATTGAGCATGAATATTTGAACATTCTTCTATATAAACAAACATTTTAAAAAGCAAATAAATTTATTTGCTTAGCAATATATGTGCTTATACACGTGCATATATGTATATTACAACAATTAGTTTTTTTAAAAAAGGCCAAAAGAAAAAGAGCAAAGAAGAGTCTATGAGAGGAATTGGAGAGAGTGAAAGGAAGAGGAAAATGATTTAACTACATCATAATCTTAAAAAAATAATTTTTAAAATAAAATAAAAATATCTAGAATTGAAGTATTTCTTCAATCTAATGAAAAGTTAGGTAATTTAAATAATTTGAGGAGACATTCACATTGTGTTTTCTTCTGTTCCACAGCAACCCTGTCCAGACCCCACCTCCAATGCACACTCAAAAGAGCACCATGCCTTTGAATTGAGAAAAATGGACTGCCCCTTTTCTATAGCAGAATGGGTTAAAACAAGCACTCCAAGGAAAACAGACTTTTGATATCTTATTCACAATATTCCCAGAGCCTCAGAGGGGTAATATAGATGTTCCATTTATGGCTCAGCATTCCACAGTCATTAAATTTAAATGGTTAGGAGTCTCTGCAGTCATCACTGACCATGGCAAAGAAGAAACTTCTCTGACCAGAACTGACAGCAGTACTAATCTATGGACGTAAGCATAGTTATTTAGGAGGCGATCTGACAGGCACAATATGTCCACTTAGCAAAACAACAGAGGAACTTTCCCACTGCTGCTTATGACCTCCCCAGCCATAGGCTTCTAACTGGGTTTATGATATCAGACTTGAACTCCTTCCTGTGAAGTGGACATCAATTTCAAACAGAAAGTGGGTGTTTCTAATTGGGTTGCCACTATGGTATCAGGAGCCTCATTTTTGTCTGGCCAGTGGTATTGTTGCACATAGGGTTCAAAACTCCTCAGATTGCTGATGCTTTTTCTCCAATAGCAGCCTACACAGCACCTTCTGGCACCATGAGAGCTAGCCATCAGGGAGGAAGCTTCTAACACACTTCCAGCAATAGATGTCTATATGTCCTGAGACGTGGTGGCTTCAGCAATAAAGACCTTACTGTCTAGCTCTGTTGGAAAACCATCATCACTGGCAGTAGCCTACACATTAAGAGCAGAAGGAAGGGTGGCGAGTGGTGTCAGGGTAGAATGCTGACTTCCATGACACGGCCATTGTACTCTTGAACTCACAGCAGTTATAATTACCTGAACAACACCTGTTCAAGCCTGGACCTGTCGACATCTTTTCACAGACAGGCTCCACTCTTCCTTGAGGAATTACATGCAGTTAATAGTAGATAAAGAAGGAAGCAACATTTTCTTCAGTGGTAGCCACTGGTACAAAGGTCCAAAGATTCCTACAAACACCACCAATGAAACACACAAAAAGACATGAAAGTAGAGGGGGAGCTCATGGAGAAGAGGAAGGAATAAAAAAAGGTAACAGAAAACAGGAGAACCAGTCTTCCCCAGCTCTGAGTCCCCTAATTGGTTATCTAATATCAAGTTGTCAATCCTGAAATTATATACAGACACCACGCAACACTAAATAGACTCAGCATGTTATATTTATACATTTATGCATTAATACATATATATGTAATAATAACAAATAAAAAGCATATGAATTTGAAAGGGAGCAAGTCCAGGGGGAACCATGGGGGATGTTGGAGGAAGGAAGGGAAATAGATGTAACTATATTTTAATTTCAAAAATGAATAATGATAGCCAACTATCAACATTATTTTTTTAAAAGGTAACTGTATTAATGTAACCAAACTACATTCTATACATGTATGACTGTCATAATGAAACCCATTACTGTATATAATTAATAGATGCTAATAAAAACATTACAGAAACCCAAAAATATATTTTAAAGAGCATCAGTAAACTGGGCAAGAGATACACTTGGATCTTCAGAGACTAGGTTGGAGCCAAGGCATATGAGGTACTTATGAGTATTAGATCAAGGGCAGAAAATGCTGCCCTATAGAGCTTATTATGGTCAGCTACAGTACTACACTGAGGAGCAGCATCACTGAGACTGGCCAGAAAGAGCTAAAAATGCTAACTCTGGAGAGATGGAGGCCACTGACTAAAGACTCGGTTCCTGATCTCTATTTCAGGCTCCAAAAATCCAACTAAGAGATAATGAAGAAGCCATTTACTCTATGACCCCACCAATGAAACTCATGGAATGCTAACAAGCTTGAGTGAGTTGGAGACTTTAACATTCTTAACATTCTGCTCAATGTGGTTGTTGAGGCATGTCTAATTGATAAATTTAAAAAGTGAAAGACACAGCACCTAAAAGACGACTATCAGGGAATCCAATGCAATCCTCAGATTGTAATTTAACCTTGCCAAAGCAAGAAGTACTGCCACCACAGGTGCATGCCCGTCAGTAAGTCCAGTTGACACAGGCAAGACAGGAATTCAGTTTAGAGCCAGTGGGACAGGCTGGGCCTATACCAATGTGGAAGCACCAAAGACCTTCTGATGTGAATGCAAGGCCTGGAATGGCCTCAGCCAACCAAACAATCTCCCAAAGGGATGTGATCCTACCACGGCTGCTCACATCACTTAAAATGAAGGTACATGCCACTAGATACAAACCTCCCACTCAAATAAATTCTGATATCAAGCTGTCTAGAGTTCTTTGAGACTGGGAAAGCTGTTGAAGGCTATCATTCAGAATAGACTCTTATTGTAAATTAATCCAATAGACAAGAAGTACTTTATGAGCATCTATGAGGACTTTTCTATGTACAAAAGTTTGCTGTAAACTACTTACTTTTGGGAGAAGCATCAGAAAGACTTAAACAGATAAGCACCTGTGGATACACTTTGCTATGATAGCTAGATTATCACAGTTACACTCATCTTAATGCAAACAGATATTAAGTATCTTCCTGACAGGATATATATATATATATATATATATATATATATATATGTTTCTCCTTGAATTACACAAGTCCTTTTTTTTAAAATATAAATGTGTGTGTGTGCGCGCACATGTTCTATAAGTCTGAGTAAAGATGGACATACTTGTGCCACAGTGTGTTTATAGAAGTCAAAGGACAACATAGGTGTTAATCCTCACCTTCCACCTTTAGACAAGGTCTCTGTTATTGCTGTTGCTGCTGCTGCTGCTGCTCTTAGTTACTGTACATCCCAAGGCAGCTCTCTTCCATGCTTCTGGAGTCCCTATTCTCTGCTTAGGATCTTATTGAGAACCGCTAGTAGAAAAAGTCCATGGTGTATGGAGCAGTGACAACTAGAGTTCAGAAGGTCAACCTATCAGAATTAAGGGTTCTGTTAGAGGAAAGCATCACGCAAGGTGTTATGAAATTACTGCCTTTTGAATGAACTGGCTGTCTCTTGTAAACTTTTTGTACAGTAACAGCTATGATTCTCCCCCATTTACCATGCATTTCCATGTTATGTATACATGTAATCCCATGATTGCATCTCAATCTTATGGGCACACATAATTGTGGATAGTCTAGACGATGGTTTCTTATTTAACTGTACAATTTTTATGAATAGAAACATACTAAAATATACTTCATACTAGATCTATTGTTCCATGTGGACTGTAGACACTTAGAGGTCTTGTTCTCCATCCTTAGCCACTGACAAGGTAAATATTGGCCATAGTGTCCTCATAGAACTTTCACAGAGTGGAATTGCAGGTGCCTGGCCTTGTTAGATCAAAACCCTTCAGAAGAATTACAGTGAACTAGAAGTGATACTGCAGGTGTCTGGCCTTGGTATAGCTTAGTCCTTCAAGAGATCAATAGCACCTATGTTGCCCTAAGCTTCCTCCACCAGCGCCTCCCCACTCTGATACAAATAACAATTAACACTTTGCATTTATTTCTATAGCAGTTTTTAATGCAAGATCTTCGGCTCACTAGACTAATTATGTATAGGTCCTGAGATTCAGGTGACTAATAGAAAAAAGGCTGTTAACTGACTAAACATATCTGGATATTATTAATCACATAAAATAGTACACATAGTCTTTGCCTTTCCCTTAAATCTCTCATTGGTTTAATGTCTTTCCTTGTAACCTTTGTAGCTATCCCTTTAAGAGATAGCCAAAACTTTTAACAACTTACAGCTGTTGTCAATCACCAATTAAGCTGACCAAGTCTTAGCCAAATGTGACTCTTATCACAATACTTGTTCCTGAGAGCTTACTTTGTTGTTTTTAACTAACAAGTTGTTAATGAATGGTTATATATGTGCTTGGAGGAACAAGAAGGGAGGAAGATGGAAAAGACCTAGATAGATATGAGAGAACAGCAAGAAGAGAATTGATTGAAAGGAACAAAGATGAGGACAGAGATGGAAAGAACTAGGTAGAATGATGAGAGAACAGCAGAAGGGACTGAGAGCAGGAGGGACTGAGGGGAGCTAAGTAAGAGAACAGAAAAGAAACTGTGTAGAAAGAATTGACTTAGAAGAATAAAGTGAATGGACTAACGAACTCAATGTGCTTAGATTCACTGACTATCCCTCAGATTAGAATCCTTAGCCGCTTGTAGCTTCTATTCTGGACCCTGGTAGAAATCCCCTCAAGGGATCTCAACATAAAAACAAAGGAATCACAGACATGTGCTACTACCCCCAGCTTTATTTGGTTCCTGAGCATTAATACTCAGGTTTTTAACCTTCCACAGCAAGCGCTTTATCCACAGGACCATCTTCACAGTCCTATAAAAGGGTTCTTTGCATAAGTGTCCTGAAATGACTTTTTTAAAATGCATATATTTATTGTGCATGTGTGGGTGAATACACATCATCTCATAAGTGTGGAATCAGAGGACAGTTTGTAGTTGTCTCCTTCCACCATGTGGGTCCTCAGGATCCAACGCAGGACATCAGTCTTGGCCATGAGGGCCTTATTGACTGAGCCAACTCACTGACTCCTGAACTTATTTTTATATTTAGGAGAACTGACTCTAAGGAATCTATTAATAGCAATATTATTTTGTAGTTGACTTTGAAGACTGTACATTGGCATATTTGCTAAATGACCTTGGAATGTATGACACAAATACAAGTAAACAAGAAGTGGTATCCTTATTTCTGACAGCAAAAATACATTCAATTGAGGAGGATATATTGGAGAAGAGAGATGGGGGATGGATGGGATTATCTTTCATTGTATACATGCATGAAATTCTCCAAGGATAAAAACATATCATGAATAAATACAAATGACTAACAAGTACGTGGAATGATGCTTAGGATGACCAATAATTAGATTAACACAACACCACACTAGGGTATCATCTAGCACCCATATAAGGATGGCTATTATCAAAAAGACAAATCAGGATTGATGTTGGTAAACATGTGATGAAAAAGTGAATCCTAGGCCTGGTGGGGAAGAAAGTGCACTAATCCAACCACTGTAGAGGACAGTTACAGAAGTCTGTCAAAGAAATAAAAATAAACCCCAGGATATGTGGCAATCTCTTTCCTGTATATGTACATTAGAGAACTGAAATTAATTCTCAGAAACATCTGTGTTCCATGTACACTTCACATTATTCACAGTAGCCAAGATATGAAAGTAACCTACTGGGCCATCAAAAGATCAAAAAATAAAGAAAACATAGCATATACATGAATGACCATTTCATCCACAAAATGGGGAAAAGTCTACCATTTATGACAATGCAGATTAGTCTGGAGTATCAGGCTACTTAAAACATCTAGAGGAGAAAGATCATGGCAGGTCAAAGGTCAAATTATCAGTTATATGATGTATAAATTCATGATATTCAATATACTTCACTTTGGCTATAGTTAGTCATACTGCATTACCTATTTAAAAGTTATTAACAAAGCAGATCATATTGTGGACTCAGCACACACACACACACACACACACACACACACACATACATACATATATATATATATATATATATATATATATATATATATACACAAACATACATACTGAGCCTGAATGTGATAAACATTTATTTTACAAGGTGGAGGTGTGTCTATGTCTGTGTTAAATTATTTAGTACTCCTTGCACACATACTGCTTTATTTGTCAATTTCATTTCAATGAAGTTGGAGAAAGGATAAAATAGAGCAGAAAAGCAGTGATTTCAAGTTGCTTTATTACCAGCTAAGAGCTTTGACCAACTTCCAAAATCACAAGGCTTCCACAATTAGAACGAAATTTTTCCACTAGAGATGAATTAATAACTGAAGTTCTGAACGTGCAGCATACACTAATCCTGGTTTTTAAAATCCCTAATGGGCTTTGTAGCAGTGCAATTTGGCAAAGTGAGTAAAATCCTCACATAATAGATAAAGGTAATTAGAGATGCAGAACCAATTCCTTTTAAATGCCCTGCATGCAATTTGGACCCTTTAGTTCCTTCTTTAGAAATGGGGAAATTGGTGAAGGGGAGAAATGCTAAGATTTAAGAGACAATCTTGCTGCAGCAACCAAAAGGGATCTGGGACTTGAACACTGCAACAATTCCTCCTACCTACTTTGATTTTCTGAAATTTCTCCAAGAAACCAGCCACCTTAGAATTCAATCTGAACCTCCAGAAACTGTCTAACTTCAGTTTGTATTGCCAACACTAGCAGCCAACGACAGCAAGGAACTTAGGGAAACCTGTAGAAACATGTCTTAGGGAAAATGTATTTTGTAAACCAAAGCCACACAATCTTTTTGCGTATCTCATGGAAATCCATTTCAGGAAGTGCATGTTTGTTTTTCAGCCTCTGAGGAATAAACTGGTTTACATACAAAGTAAGTGCCCACTTAGCCTTCAAACTAAACCTCATCTTTAGAGTAAATGTGTCACTCTGGGGCATTCCTATAACTTGTCAGTTGAAACTCAACCATGTCAGAGACAGAAACAGAAGAAATGAAGCTTGGAGTTAGTGGCTAAAGACAGACTTCAGTAGTTCCTGAGTCCTAGGTGCAGCTCCTGGGGCAAATGATGTGAGGGGTGGTTCATCAGATAGGGTGGAAAATATAGAAATAGACATAACTAGGTCTTGATCATGGGTTTTATAGATCAGGTACTTGGATGGCAAAACCATCCTTTGTGTTATCTGCAGAAGCATGCTACCTCCTCAGCCAGACCTCTTTGCTGTAGGGCTGAAGATCCATCAGAAACTCCCCATGGCTCAAAATGTGTGTGGGAAAAAACAGACATTCAACACACATGGCACTCCGGAGCCCTGGGACCTTACTTCACTACAGACAGAGAATTCAGGAGTAGCTCTCACTTACAACTCCTCCAAAGAAGAGACCAGTCCTAGCATGTAAAACATGAGACTTTCTATGTCCATGTGCTTTGACTTTTTACCACGACTTCATTAAAACTGATGGAGCTGGGTGGGGGCAAGCCAAAGCCTAGGAGAAGCAGAATCATCTTTAAAGTCATAGCCCATCACCTGCCTCAATATACAGACACAGAAACAGGACCCCAAAGTAGGTGAGTACACGAGAGCCATCCATCACATCTGAGGACTGCTGAGCCCCAAAGCAAGTCTTCCGATTGCCAGCTCAGGGTTTCTGTACTGGCCTCTGTCAAGTGTGGCTAGGCTTCCTGGAGCAAGCTCTAGAGGACCACACAGATCCTAAGTTAAATATGACAGATCCTCAAAATATTGAGGACAAAGCCGGGTGGTGGTGGTGCATGCCTTTAATCCCAGCACTCAGGAGGCAGAGGCAGGCGGATCTCTGTGAGTTCAAGGTCAGCCTGGGCTACAGAGTGAGTTCCAGGAAAGGCACAAAGCTACACAGAGAAACCCTGTCTTGAAAAAAAAAAAAACCAAAAAAAAATATATTGAGGACATTCTAGGAACTTGGTGGAGCTATTTTCTTAATGGCATTTTCTCTTAAAATAGCTGGCTGGTTGTGTGGTCTTTATACAGCAAACTTCTTTATCTATTTGCTCCTGAGCTTATGAACAATTATAGCAGCTCACTTCTCACTGGAGTTATGTGTATTGGCTTGGGTTTAAGCCCAAAGCCCAAAGCCCTCTCCCCAAGAGTGGCCAGAAGCTAACCATTGGCTATATCTCTTTTATGTATGTTTTTATTTATTTGTGTAGTATATGTACATGCATATATGTTTATGGTGCATTCATACAAGGAAGGGCACAGACCCATGTACATGCATGAAGAGATCAGAAGAAACTGAGTATCTTTCTCTCTACACTCATAGTCCCCTGAGACAGGGTGTAGATGTAACCAACCGTCTTATAAATAAGAAACACAGAACCAATGCAAAGAAGAAAGCCAAGAGGTCAGAGCTAAGAGCCAAAACCTTACCCTTCCTCCTGCAGTGGTCCTACCTCTCCGAAGGAGCCGGTACTTCCTGTGTTAAAGTCTTTATATAGTCTCTGTTCTGCCTTCTCATTTGTTGTAAACCCAACCACAGGACTGCCTCATTACGGCCTGTCTGTATAGACCTCCAGGTGTTCTATGGTTGGTATTGAGATTAAAGGCATGTGTATCCAATGCTGGCTGTATCTCTGAACACACAGAGACTTACCTAGCTCTGTCTACCAAGTGCTGTGATCACAAGCGTACACCACCACTGCCCTGCTTTCCTATGGCTTGCTAATAGCTCTGACCCCCAGGCAACTTTATTTATTAACATACAATTAACATTTTGGTATAAAAGAAAAATATCACCATAACAGGGTCTGTCACTGAACTGGAAGTCCAGATTTCTGCCTGGCTGGCAGGCCAGTCAACTCCTAGGATCTACCTGTCTAGAACCAACAATGCTGGGGTTATAGGCACCTGTAGCCATGCCCAGCTTTTTAGGTGGGTGCTAGGATTTGAACTCATGTTCCCATGCCCGCACAGTAAGTACTCTTACCCACCGACTGATTTCACCAGCCCTGGTTGTCTCTTTCAATAACTGCTCTGAAACACCTTCTAGCCACACTTTCTTAAAATCTCGAGTGTTTTATATAGCTGGCAGACAGTGAAATACAAACCTATTTCTGATGATAATGCCTTTTAACAGTTGTCAACACTGATTTAACAGAAGGCTATAGCAATGCATGAACCCCAGTGGATTTCGCATCTTTATATAAAACTTTGGGACACCGTGAATAATAATTATATTTATTTTTTTCTTCCCTAAAACTGACACAATACCTAAGCTGTGACTTACAATTTTGCTTCAACTTTTACTTTTCAAATGTACTCCATCATAGAAAAGTTCCAAACTGTGTCATCTTAGGACTGTCACCTCTGTGGCCTCCGGGTTGCCCTAGACAAGAATGAAACTGCTTAGAGCAATGTTAGATTCCTAGAGGAGGGAGTGGATCTGTGAGTTTCTAGCCCCTGGCAAGGTTAAAGGTGTCTTTTCTGCCCTGCCCATCAAACATCCTTCCCTGGACCTTGGTTAGAAGCTTCTTGTAAAGGCTGTGATTTTTTTTTCCTTACTATTCTGTGCTTTGGGTCTGCTTATTCCAAATCCATGAGTAAATATAATTAATCTATCAAGGTGATTACTTCCTTTTTTCTCATAATAGCAAAGTGCATGCTACCAAGGCCAGTACACTGAATGCTTCCCAGATTTGTCTGTCATCTACTGTAGAGAACATTTTATTACAGATTCCTAGAACCCCAGAAATTGAAATTACACAGAGCTCCATCTGAAACCAATTACTACATCCAAACAAACCTGGAGCCAGGCATTCAGAGCATCCATCCTCTTCCCTATGGCACAAAGCATCCTACCACAAAGGGTCTAATCCTCCCAGGGACAGGCAGTGACAGGTGTTTTCCTGTAGATAAACTGACCCTGTCCTGCAAGGAATGGGCAGAAGGAATCCACAGGCTTTTCTGGGAGCCTAACAATAAACACAGCATGATCCCCAAGCAATTTTATATCTGTGAAGTTAAATTCTGGTGTTGGGTTTTGAAGAAGCGAAGGTCTTATGATCACACATGTGGTGCTATTGTATGGCATTACAAACTCAAAAAAAAAAAAAAAAAGAACAACCCAAAAAAATGGGTGTTATTGCTTAGTGAGTACACATGTTAGCTATTAGTATATTATCTTCAAGTCATCTAGGACAATGTATTTTGTAATCTCCAGTCAGGAATTGACCTTAAAGGAAGGCAGCATGCTCCAGGTTAAAAGAGGCAAACAGACTAAAATAACTTCATGTAACTCGGAGAGAAAATTCCTTTATCTCCACATTGTATTCTGATATATAACTGCCAAGTCAAAAAATGGATGTGGTTTATTTGCCAGTGATAACTGACACAGATAAGTCTGAAAGTGTCACTTGGTAGCACATCTCTAGTCCATTGCATTAAGCCTGGGATGGAGATGGGTGGAGCTGGTGGGGAGAAGAAAGGAGATATTGTTGCCATTCTTGTGCAAAAATATGCTATCTACAAGAGCAGTAAATTGTTTAAACATTTAATTAAAAGGGTGTTTTGTAACCTGTATGTTTTTAAAGATACACATTTGTTATACGTTTAATAAAAGCCACTTATATAGGCTCTATGAGTTTGTAATTGTTTTACGTGCATAATTTCTAATCTGTATGATTACTTCAGCAAAAACATACACGAGTATAATACAGTTTAATATAGTTTTATGCACTGCATTTTTATCTTTTTCTATTTATTCACAGAAATAGCCAACGCTGAGGTTTCTGTTGGAATTCTCCTTTAAATCTTTTCTCAATTTCACATGAATCCATCCTAAAAACACTGCCATTAGAAACTACTGCTGTTAAAAAACATTTATATTTCTGGTTTGACTGGTCCAGGTACTCAGTAACCCCACATACAAGGGCCTTGAACTTGGCTGGGATGGGATTATCTTGGGAACTTAAAGAAATACTGACATTATGGTCCCATTCTAGTCACTGGAAAGAAAATCTCTGACGCTGGGACCAAGGGATCAGCATTGTGAAGTTTCTGCTGCGGGCTAACATATGACTTCACCTCACCAACTCTCCTCCAGAGCTCCTGAACACAACCCCTCTTGACACAGATGTTACAGAGGGCACGACTGACAAATTCTGCTTCTATTGCACATCTGGGAAACCAGTCCTCGTATTTGTATCCTAGGGGGAAATGAACCAAGGAACCTAACAGACAATAACAATCTGTGAAAAAGAAAAGGCACATATAAGAGCAATTGTTTTGAAATTAAAAACTGTTTTCAGCTGGGCGTGGGGGCTCACACTTTTAATCTCAGCACTAAGAAGGCAGAGGAAGGAGAAGCTCTGTGAGTTTGAAGCCAGCCTGGTCTACAGAGCCAGTTCCAGGCCAGTGAAGAATACATAGTAACACCTTCCTTCAAAAATATAAAAGTAATTTTAAAATGAAAAAAAAATTTCCTTTGTATATTATATAATTTTTTGCCTTAATGTGTTAAAACCATGAACACTTTCCTCGAATATTTGAGAACTGACTTAGAAGTTCAGCTTTGTTTAGACTGTTAAATCCACAGACTGGCTTCACCCCACCCCCTCAGTCCATCACCCCAGGAAAGGTCTTTTCTTAGTCTCCACCAACTGCTCAACAAGTTAGAACTAGTAATGCTTGTAAGTGGACTCCAAGCATTAAATATTGCTGGTTCTGAACACTCTACCCACTGAGTTATTCCCATCCAGTTCTGTAGAGGTTATTCACTCCCCCCATGACCTTGGGCTAGATGGCCCAAAAGAGGCAGTGCTTCTTGGCTAGAAAGATGGCTCAGCGGTTAAGAGCACTAGCTGTTCTTCCAGAGGTCCTGGGTTCGATTCCCAGCAACCATACAGGGTTTCCCAAGCATCTGTAATGAGATCTGGTACCCTCTTCTGGCCTTCAGGCAAACATACAGGCAAGAAGAACCGTCTCTATTCAGGCCAGTTAGCCCAAGGTCATGGGTGGAGTGATGTCCTTGATACTGTTTCCCTCTTTACTTTGAAGCCTTTCACCATTCATTAGTTCTCTTGACATCATTTTAAATCTTCTAACCAAAGTAGTAAAAAGCGTACAAAATCATCCAATAAACAATGCACATGTAGATTATATGTCTTCATAGTAGTTTTCATCAACTTCATAGTTCATTTTTAAAAGTTAAAGTGGTAGTCCATGCTCAGTCCACTGTGAAAAACATGCTAATACTTCCATGTGTGAAACCTTGCCCCAACGAAGAATCCTTTTGTGGGGACTTAACTGAGCCAGAAAATGAAACACCAGGATCAGTGTATTTAAAGAGTTCCATGAGGGTTACCTATAGTACCCGACCCTGAACTGGAGAATACCATTGCTCCAAATCAGTAAGCAAGGAACACTGGTTCATGTCTGTACTGACTTCATACTAGAAAAACAAAACAGAGATGATCACACACTGAAGAACACATGGGCAACACTACCTGGATGAAATGGATTCTTTGTTTGACATGAAGTTAAGAGAAAAATTAGGGGTGGAGGGCAGATTCTTGGAGGAAATTAGAAAACAAGGTGCATAACAGATATAATTAAGACACTGCATAGATGAAATTTTCAAAGATTAAAAATATTGAAAAAACATTTTAAAGAGCCTAGGTTAAAAAAAATGGAAGATACCCTTACTTTGAGGATTACTATGCCAAATCAAGAGTTAGGACTCAGATTCGATGCCAACTTCAATACTAGGATAGCATGATTCATACAAAGTTATAAACAGTAGAAAAACTTAAAACTTCTCATCTCTCTTTGGCAGCCCTCACCCATTTCTAAGGAGGCCTTGCAGAAACTTAAAATTTTCCTGATAACTCGAGAAGTGATTACAGTTGATATCAAGGATAGTCAAAGAATATTTAGCATAACTTTGGTTTGTAATTTCCCATAAGAGAAGCTGCTATATTATGTGGATTTCATTTCCAACTATATTTAGCAATAAAAAATTATAAGGACAGGAAAACTTACAAAGTTGCCTAAACATGCCAGTTAGCCAGCCAGTCTGGAGCATGCTTTCATGTGCAGAACCAATAGCAGTATCCAGAGGGTGACTTCTGTTTCTAGGGATATCCAAGTGGGACAAACTATGACCAACTACTTTTCAACTTAGGAACACGTTCTTCAGTCTAAATTCATGGATCTTTGACAGAACCCCCTCAACCCTTCAAAACTCATGCAACAGGGAGATGCCCATCAAAAGGACGGCACTGTGAACAAGAGCATTGAGAGACAACAGAGTATGAGAAAATGAATTGTTAGCATGGAGTTCCTCACTTTCATCACACCGAGAATTAGAGGGGCGATGGGGGGCCGGGTCGCGGAGAGAAGAGAGAAGAGCTTGCCCGCAGCAAGAAGAAGAGACAGAGTTATGATCACAGGACACATCTGAGGCACAGCAAGTCTTGGTGAGGTGGTGATGATCCAAGTGAGTCCTGGAGAGGGGATCAGAAAGAGAAGATTTTGTGCCCGGGATGATGAGCAAAATGATTCAAGCTGAGAGCTGTAATGAGCTGGGAGCCAGGCCCACATAGACTTTAAACAAACAGCGTTTGAAACCTTATCTTGTAGGCAACGGGAGAACAGAAAGCATATGAGCAGAAGACAGGCATTATTAGGGTAGAGCACTGGGAAAAAGAACCTGGCTACCAGGGATGGAATAAACTGATAGAGGGAAAAGCCGGTAACAGAGAAGGCTGCTTAAACAACGTAGCAGGCAAGATAAAAATCAAGATGAAACTGAAAGTGGTGAGAGGGGAAACAAGAGGCAACACTCATTTGAAATCAGCATAGTTGTAATTTACATATCATTTGTTTGGGGAGGAGCCAAACACTCCTCCAAGCATTCCCAAGCCCGCACGCGCTCCATCCTCCAAAGGGAGGACAGCTTCACCTTCACATTGCCCTGTGTCTTCATAGAACACATCCCCACCACCACAAATACACAATCACGGCCGTTAACCACAGTTCCACAGATCTCATGTAGGTACACGGAAAAATAGCAATAAGCTTACCTCTAGATCTAATCTATCCCCTGGGATAAGATGGACTTTTTCATGAGACATCAAACTTTTAAATAGCCAGACTTCACTAAAGTCTTTACAAACTTACTCTTTCACAGATATTTTAAAGAATGGAGATATTGAAAGTAAATGTCCATGAAAACCATTTTGTTGTTGTTTTCTACAAGGTCACACTATGCAGTCCTAGCTGACCAAAAACTTGCTGTGTAGACCAGGCTGCCATCAAACTCACAGCGATCTCCTGCCTCTGCCTTTCGAGTCCCGGTAGTAAGAACAAGTGCTGGTATTAAAGGTGTGCACCATCACTTCTGGGAAGACAAGCTTTTATACATTTTGGTATATGTTTATTCTTCAAAGCCATGGTTGAAACATTGCCCTATGTATCTGCCATTACAATATCCAGCATCCAGAATTTTCCTTCATTATCCACTCTAAATCTGTATAATCTGCTTTCTGTTTAGGTTTAATTTTCTCTGCTAATTGGAAGTGAAAGCGCTTCTGTCAATGGGAGACACACTAGCAACTTTTAGCCTATTTTTCTATGTCTCTCTGTAGCAAAGCTCAGGGATTTCACCCTTCTTAATTAACAAAGCCTGATGTGTTTATATGGTTGTAGTTAGGATGAAGAAGGGAAGGAAGTCATAGAGTTCCTTGAGGTTCACTGTAGTAGTGTTCTGATCATCAACTGGTCATGGGGGAATGATTGGTACCTGTGTTCATTAATTACCACAGAGACCTACTACAGAAAACACATGCCGACATGCACTCTCTTCATTGCAAAGGGTCAGTCATTACACTCGGGAGTAATTTGCCACCACATAAAATTTATATTATTTTATATTCTCTGAACATTGCACACGTTCATCATTATATCTCAGGAACAGCAGGTTCATATTCTCAACATCATCTCTCCCAACTGCAATTAAAAACATACCAAGTAAAGGGTAGACCAATGAGTGAAGTCCCAAATATCCCTTTTGAATTAACTTTTTTGTAAAAACACCTAGGGAAGATGCCTCAACTCTGCCACTACTTACAAAGTGACTGAGTACATAGACACTGAACATATGCGGCATCATCAGGTTTCAGTGTACCCTCACCCTTCTAACTGCAACTCTGCAAGAGAGATCCTGATGGGCACTCCTACCTCTTGGGCTAGAAATCCGAGTATGGAGCCTGAAGCACAGCAAAACCTCGACTTCATCCAGACTGTGAATCCTAGATCTTCATCAGGGTAGATAAGCATTCAACTACTGGTGGCAATAACTGGAAACCATCATACTAAACTTTTTTTAAACATTTAATGCATTTTTTTCTATAAGTATGTTTTTATTTTTAAATGGCTCAGAAACTCCACGTATTTACTAAGTACAGTCAGACATTTCAATATAGGTATATAAAAGGCCCCCTATTTAAAAACATATTTTGGTATTATGGAACAAAAGGAGATATGGCAGATGTCCATCAGAGAGTGACAACACAATATAGTGACTGTAGGATGAGGATGCCTGGAGACCAAATGCACAGCATGGCGGCTATAGCTGATAACACTGCGCTGTATACCGAAAGGTTTTAAGGAAATGTGTCTCAAGTGCTACCACCATAGACAAAAAGATAACTGTGAGGAGATGACTATAGTCACTGGCTGGACAGCAGTGAGCGGTTTTTTTTTACTGCATACACATCAATCAAAACATCATGCTGTGCTCTTGAAATATATACAGTTTTCATTCTAAAAGAAACAAATTGATACCCAACGGAATATTTGCTTCTGTGGAAAACACAAACTTTAGCCCTTGAAATTCTAAACTCCTCATTCTGAAGTCTACCGGAATGGCAACCAACTAGATTGTTCAGTGCTCTCAAAAAGGAAATGAGAAAATGGAAGAGGGCATGGTGACTGAGGCTGGGGGAGGAGGGAAAGAGGGACAAGGAGGCTAGTTCAAAAAGCCATAGGGAAACATCAGTTTACGTTTACCTAAAAATGCACATATACGTGAACACAAACACATATTAATATAGTAATATAATTAAATATCTCAAACATATTCTATTAGTTATAGTAATTATATTCAAATTAAAATTATGAGACTATGTTAGAAATACATTATATTATTATAATATTAATTAGTATATTTGATATGCATTACGTTTAATATATACGACAGTTTAAATGATACCATATAGGGTGACGATGCTTACCTAAAAGCCATAGACTTTCTAACAAAATTCCCAGTAGCAGTCTTAGGAAACCTCCCTTGAAGTTGTTGGTCAAGAGCCTAAGAGGCTCCAAAAACAATAGAGGCTATTCTCATTGCCCTCAGTTGTTTCCCAGAACTTGAAGGGAAGACCCTATTGCTGAAGATACTACACCCTGGACACAGACTTGCAGGAATTGAGCTAGAACTGACGTGGAAGGCTCCTCCCTGAGTATTAGTTCTCAACATTTAATGAGGTGCTATGCAAGCTGAAAAAGGAATAAAGCAATCAATAGTCCTACGCCACTCTAAAGCTTTCAAACTGCAACAATGCCCAGCAGAGCCAGATATCTCCAAGGGTGCAGTAGTGGTACTCACATTTTGGGAGTAACAAACAGCCATCAAATTGGACTTAAGGCCCACCAAAAGGAAGAGAATTCAAGCCTAATACTGTAAATTTTGCCAACTATCCATGATGAGGGTACACTGAAACCTGATGATGCTGTATATGTTCAGTGCACAACCCCAACTAATACATCTCCAATATATCCCCTACACTTAAAGCTCAGGGAACAACTAAGAAGAGAGAAAGGAAAGACTGTAGGAGACAGAGGATCAGGAGACCTGACATATCAGTGTCTTCTCGACATAACAGGGAATCTCCATCCATGAAATCGCAATATAGTCACCTAAACAAGACTAGCACAATGACAATACTAGTTGATAGGCCAACATGTATGGGGAAGTCTACAAGCCCCTGGTCTGCTAGCCAATCTCAAGTGGTCAGCCTTAAACACATCTACATAGGAGTAACATTAAGACTGAACAAAGAGAGAGAGTGTGTGTGTGTGTGTAACAACAACTAATGAAGAAGTCATGAATAAAAATAAAATAAAATAAAATAAAATAAAATGAATCTGTTTATATTTTTCACCCCACCTAGAACCCAAGGACATTTGGCCACATGTGATGCAAGCTCTGAACAGGGAGTACATACAGAACGCATTGCTAGAGTAAGCCTGGCTTTCACTGACATCATTAATGGCAACTACTTGGAAGACCCTAACTTTTCCACACTAAATATAGAAAGACAACTGGCAAACAGGTCAGGCAGCCTGAGTCCTTCCTTTGGTTCTGTCACCATAGCCCAAGCTCCTGACTTCCTTAAAATGTTCCTTCTTTTGGCTGGGCGGTGGTGGTGCACGCCTTTAATCCCAGCATTCAGAAAGCAGAGCCAGGGGGATCTCTGTGAGTTCAAGGCTAGCCTGGTCTACAGAGAGAGATCCAGGACAGGCACCAAAACTACATAGAGAAACCCTGTCTCAAAAATTTTTTTTCCTTCTTTCATTAAGGACATTTGATGAGCATGCAATAGCATCTCTGAAAGGCGACATTGTAATTGTTACCTTCTGGAAGATACAGGCATTTCCTCCCATACATGAGCAAAAGTTGGAAAAAGCAAAAATGTGTATCTTCCTAAGAGAGACAACAGTACAGGGAAGAATTTATTTTGAATGTATTATTTTCATAGAACTCCAAAGGACACTGTATACCTGAAATAAGTAGAAGGCCATAAGAGGAAGACAGGGGAAGACAGGAAGGCCCACATAATGAGAGCCCACAATGATGGCCCTGGGAAGCAGTCAGCATTGTGTAAGGACACTACTCAGCAAAAGTTTCAGCAAAGTGTTCTGAGACACAGGGCCAAGCACAAAGACCCCAAGACTAATAAGGAAAAACAACAATGGAGACTGGCACACGGCAGTGGGTATACAGCACAGCAGTAAAAGATGCCAAGGCAAAGAGTTGTTAAAGAATCCTATTTAAAAGTTTCCTTAGAAAGCCAGGCATCGGGCTGGAGAGATAGCTCAGAGGTTAAGAGCACTGACTGTTCTTCCAGAGGTCCTGAGTTCAATTCCCAGCAACCACATGGTGACTCACAACCATCTGTAATGAGATCTGGTGCTCTCTTCTGGCATGCAGGAATACTGCCA